>VZTU01003011.1:0-47786 GCA_013400835.1 Zapornia atra | reverse complement strand
ACCCAGAAATGATCCAGTGAAACTAGGAGGAGGTGATTCTCCTCCTCCCTCCTGCTGCTGCTCCTGCTGGTCTGGAAGGGACTGCAGGAATCTCTGCTCTGCTCTGCTTTGAGGCAGGGTCTGAGGAGGGGAGAGCGTTCCGTGGCGAGAGGGGGCCGCTGTGGCCCGGGGTGTGTAGCTCTCCTAGTGCGCGGCGGGGTGCGTGGGGGCTGCTCGGTTCCTGACCATGGGGAAGGACCAGGAACTGCTGGAAGCTGCTCGCACTGGGAATGTGGCTCTGGTGGAGAAACTCCTCTCTGGGAGGAAAGGAGGGATCCTGGGCAGTGGATCTGGAGCTATTCCCTTATCCAGCTTACTGAGGTAGGGACATCGTTCCCCATCAGATGCTGGGGATATTAACCTCTTCTTCTTCACTATCATCATCATCGCCCCACTCATCTTCATTTCCATTGCTGCACCCTTCATAGTAACAATAAATCGTTCACTCTCTAGCCAAGTACAAGTGTTCCTGTGTTTAAAGTCACAGGCAATCATTTTATTAATATAGTGATACTGAAATTCTTGCCTTCAATGCGTCTGTAAGGTACTTGTTCATTCTGCTACTAGCTGTGGTGCACAACTTCTATTTTTATTGCTGGGCTAATATGCAGAACATCATAATTACCATTCCTTTGATATTTCATCTTCAAATTGCTACTTTTAATCACGGATGGAAGCATTAATCACAGACAAGGCACTGCATTGTGGATTCTGTGTAAAAAGCCATAGACCCTTACCCATAGTTATTACCCTCACTTGCAGAAGAAATTAGGCATGCTGTAGTAATGAGCCTACAAAACAAAGAAAGAGAATCATTTTTATGAGAGATCATGGAGGCAGAGGAGGTGTAAAACTTATGGAGCAGGTTAAGAGCAAGCAGCATGACTTTCAAGGTCCCTGGATATAGTGGAGTCCAACTGGGTTACTGGCTATGTTGGGTGAAAGGACTTAACTTTAGTCTTAAGCCATATCTCGGGCAATCTACAGCATGGATTTGATGTTAAATTTCATCATGCTTTTAAGTAAGAGCATTATCAAAAGCATTTACGACATTTGACAGTACTCAAGAGGTCTGCAGCACATAGTCCAGTGCTAGTGCTCAATACTACACTAGGCATAGCAAAAGAAGACAAAATGAACTGAAACACTGTTGACCTAGAACTTGAATATTGGGTTGGGCTGTTTATTTTTTAGTTTTGTTGTTTTGGGGTTTTCTTGTTTGTTTTGTTTTAAAGAAAGAAAAGGCTCAGAGAAATGGAAATTGTTTAAATGAAACTGCATTTGTGATTCTATTGCCAGTACCTCCTTGTCAATATAGTTTTATTATTTCAGTGTTCCCTCTCAGGAAATTTAGTGAAACTGTCCAAATTATACCTGTTTAATCTCTATTAAAAACTGTTTCTGTTTTAAAGCAGGGTTTAGTGCTGCAAACAACAACAGTTCTGATATTCATAGTTTGCCAAAGTTCTGTAGTGCTCCAGTTCAATTAGTTATCACACCATTGTTTAATTAGTAGCCCATTGACCAAAATCAAAACACACCACCAGATTGCTTTTTGTACAATACTTGAATAGGCTGCTTAGCCAGGAGTATGCCAGGTGGAATTAAAAGTATGAGTCTTAAAAGACGAGACCCATGTTTTGTAAGTACAGAACAAAGTTCACTTCAGTGCAATGACTAGCCATTTATAATCCAGTTCTTCTGCATGATTTGTGTAGTGACTTTCTTCAGGGCTAATGCCTGTGCTACATTCTTGCACTGCTACTTTCATGCTGTACATCATTTAGTTCTGTATATCCAGAGGTAGTGTATTTGCTTGTGTTTTTCTTTTTTTTTTAAATTAAACAGCAGTGTTTTACTTTTTGAATAGGGAACATACTAACTATGTGTTTTGTATATGCAGATGGGTCATGACAGTCATTGTTACTCAGAATTTAAGTATTTTAGGTTGTAAACTTAACTGTAGAGTTTTGGGTTTGGTTTGGGTTGTGGTTGTTTGTTTGTTTGTTTGTTTGTTTTCCTTTTCCTGGAAGTTCATTTAGCTTAAAGTGAAGTAAAGCAAAGTAAAACATACTGGTTTATTTATGGTATTTCCCACTAGCGTTATAAAGAATGTCTATGGCACTTGTAACTTCAAAAATTAAAGAAAAAAATTATCATACAGCTCCTAAAATATTTCTAATTTTAAAGAAAGAAGTTATTTGAATACATTTAAAAAGAAGTCAGTAATGGATGGATGCATAAGCATTCACAATCTAACACACTATTGAACATAATGCTTTTTAGAGAGAATCTTAACAGTTACATTGACTTCACCAGGAATGCTCAAAGTAGTAGCTACTATGCATTATAGAAAGTGTTTTCAAGAAAGAATTATACAGGCTAGGTATTTTAACCTACCTTTTTTTGTATGTTGCATGATCTCACTGATGCCAGTAATTATGGATTAAGTCCAGAGTGACATGCAAATTAAGGTTGGATCTGTCTTGGTACAGAACACATGGGAACAAAAGGAGGTACTGAAAGGGACTCATGAGCATCTTGATCCTGTTTAGGAAATCAACACTTACTGATAATAGCAAAGTTGTAGAAGAGCCATAATTGTACAGTATGAAAGTTTGAATTTGAGGTTGGGGGGATCTGAAGATTTTTTTTTAATAGAAAATCAATTGAAGTAGCTTATAAGTATCATTTGCATACAGTTTATTAGACAAACAAAGTACTTTTGAAAGTTACAATAAAGAAAAAACAATGGAAAAAATATAGCACACATTTACTTTTCTTTTTATAGAATCTTTATGAGACCTTGTGTTTGACAGGAACTCCTGGTGTTTCACTGATCATAATTATTGTTCAGTTCCTAAACTGGTGCCCCAGAGCTGTACCTGTCCCATTGTGGTGAGAAAGCAACATGGGTTCCTTTTTCTTGCTCCTTTTAGTAATTCTGTTCCTAGCATTTGGCTGGAAAAGGCCAAGTCTTTCAGCATAGGAATAATACTTGCCTGATACATTGGTCTAAGTAGCAGTACACTTTCCCTTTAGATTTCTTCTAAGTGCTCAGTTTATGTGGCTGAACTCTCCCTGGCTTGATACCTTTTTTTTTTGGTGGAAATTTGCTTTGTGGTAATGATGTACTGTGTGAATTAAATTTTATATTCATGAATTGACAAATATGCATCGATTGTTATCTGAACCAAGGAACAAAGTATCTGAGCTCTGAGCTCCTTTTTACATTTTTATAACTTTTTTTTTTTTTTCTTTTCTGATTCAGTGTATTTTATGGTACTTGGGGGAAAACAGGGCAAGCTTTTGTATGATTATTTTATAGGTGAACCTATCCATTGATGTTAATTGCAGAGTTAATTATCTAATCTTTAAAGGGATGACTTCTAACTTGTAAGTCATTATATTAAATTATGACAACAGTTTAGGAAAACAACACTGTTCCGGAAGGCTATTTAAGCACACATATAAATAGATGAATGAATTCCTGTGAGGATTTAAACACATGCTTAAAGCAGAGTATGTGCAAAGTGCATAAAAATGATATATGCTTAATTAAGAGGTCTTATGCATCCAGATATCTGTAATAGATACTAAATTAAGACCTTGTGCTCAAATTTATTTATCAAAAGCAACAATAATAAATCAGTGATGTTTGACTGTGTGGGCCGTATGACTTGGTTCACTTCAAGAGAAGCATTGAAAGGCTCTGGGTCAGTTTCTAGCCCCCTACCTCAACCTCCATACTTTTCCCTGCCAATATAAAGATTGTGGGTGAATATATTGAGATTGAATTCCTCAGATGAAGAAGTTAGCATCAGGCATTGCGACATGCTAGAGCAAGGCTAATCTTCAGTAAACACCTAGTCCGGAGTAATTTAGTTGCACAAACTTGGGTATTTACAGGGCATTTTAGGAGCTTATGAGTTTCTGAGGCATCTGCATGGGCTACTGGCCTTTAACAAAGAGCCATGCCCTGTGGAGATACAGCTGAATTCCAGGTGGGATGCATTAGGACATCTAAAGATGCGTTACACATGTGTGTAGGCTACAGTCTCCAAGCCAAAACAGTAGAGCAGGGCTGGGATTTGTTCTTTTACTATGAAATGAGGAGATTTTGAGATACTTCAGAAAACATTTAGAATTTAGAAGACTGATCTGTTCGGGGAGTTTCTTTTCTCTGTTTCTTCCACTTACTGGGATTGTCATACCTTAGTATATTAACTGTGTTTCATATAAAAAAAAATAAAATTTTTAGGTGTGTAATAGGTTGCAAATGGAATTTTCAGATTTTAAAATTATTTCACTGGCTTTTATATTATTCCAGTATAAACATGAAAACTTGAGGGTGAAATCCCACAGTCCCTCCACAGAATGTACAAATCAATTCCTGCATCCCAAACCCTTAAATGTACATTAAATGGCTTAGCACATAAAAAGAGCAAAGTGTTTCCAACAAAACCGATATACTTAATTTGCTTAATCTGAATATCTGCATATACACAACATGTTTTTACTGACCAACCAGTTTTTCATTATTGGATAGAGACAGGCTTCTTTTATTTCAGAGTGTTTTAGGAAAAATAACTTTGAAGGTCTTCCTGTGTCTCAGAGACACTGTGTGATTTTGCCACATGCAGTCACGTAGATGCCTTTTGGCCCTACTAATATGTTACAACCTAAAGAAAAATGGACAGTTCTTGGTTAAATGCTGATTTTTAGTCTTTCTAAACATTACATGTTGAAAGAGCACTGGACTTCTAACAGGACTGTGGGACAGAATATAAATTAATGTGAACTGGCAGAGAGGAGTAGGGAAGGGTGAGTTGGCCCCTTCTTGCTCTTTGTTGGCTTCTGCTATTACACAGCATGGGAGGGCGGAGCAGCCTGCACGGAGCTGTTTTTTTCTCCTTGTATGCTTGGCAGACTGTGGCAGGGAATGGCTCCATTCCTTGCTTATCCTTCCTTAGTGCAGCTACACCATATTATAGGCCTGGCCCAAGATATTTCTCCTTTAAAGTATAGAGAAACCCAGCGAGCAGATTGTCAGTCTGTGAGTTGCAATCTGTTTCCTCATCTGTTTCGCAGAGCAGTGCCTTGCTCTCAGCAAAGCCACAGTTTAGCCTGATGGCCTCAGTGCATGCTGAGAGCTACACAAATCTACTTCTATCCTTGTGCAGAGCCCTGTGATTCATTCAGCTTCCTGTGCAAAATCAGATCACACTTAGATATGGCTTGTAGGGCAGAAAGTGGTTAAAATATTGAAATACTTTATGAAGCTTTAGTTAAAATTTTAACAAAGTTGTTTTCATGTTATAATTTTAATAACATGGATTGCCTTATCAATATTAAAGTCACAATGCCCTTTTTTGTTACAAATAGTGTTGCTGAAAGTAAGAGAAACTTTCTTACGTTGATTTTATAAAGAGGTTGTATTGTATGAGGCTTGCAGTAGCAAAGTCCTCAGATACTTCTGAGGTAACTAGTTTCTAAGTTAGAAGGTATTTATTTGAGACAACCCACACAGATATGGCAAGTAGTTACTACATATAGATCAGTGGGGCATCCAGTTAGTCTATGCTTCTATTGAATTTTAGTTACACTACTTTTAATGAATATATGGAGGCTTTTGTCCTGATGTCCCAAGCAGAGACCAGCATTCCCAGATTCTCCAGTTGCTGTCTTTATCCTGTTAGAGTAAGAAACTTAAGTCTTTTGGGAACATACTTAATTTTTCTTCCTTTAGTCTTTCAGTGTGAAATGCAAATTAATGACGACTACAATGCTTAGTTTGTGCTGTTTGGTGATAGTGATGGTTGATTGCTGCCTTGATTTTGCATGCTTGTCCTTTAAAATGTATGAGCCTCTCTTAAAACATAACCTTCATTTTATTATTTTCTCCTGTTCTTAGACTTGTTTCTGCTAAATGTTTTCAATCAGCTTAGACAAACTTGGAATTTCTTAGATTTCTTTGCGAGTTTGAAACCTTTACTATATACAAAGGTAGCAATACGGGCAGTAATCAGGACATCTGGTAGAAATCTCATTGTTAAGGGCAAGGTAATTCACAAAGTTTGTGTAGCAAATCTTCCCTGGGAGCTCGGTGTGATCTTGAATTCACAGCTCTGTATTTAATCTTTGTGGATAAAACTTCTTTTTTCTCCTTGCTCCAGAACTTGTTTTCTGAGTATTGTGTTCTACTAATTTTCTATAATATTAGACCAAATATAAAAAGTTACCATCAAGAAACTGTAGATCTAGTCTAAAATCTACTGAGGTCATATTATTTGCCCATACATAGGATTGAGATATGGGATGTAGCAGTTCTGGGAGGTCTGATGGAATTTATGATGGAGTCAGAAAGACTAATAAGTGAAATTTTACAAACATGTTAAGGAGACACTAAGGAAAAAACCCCAAAAGTGAAGTGTCTGTAACTTTAAAATAATTCTTATAGAATACTTAGTCACTAGATGGCTAGTGTGTATCTCTGCAGAGGACTGTATAAATGCATTTTGATTACCATCTTGTTTCTCTCTTGTCTGACATTGGTGATTTTAGTAGTTTGGTAATTCAATAGACTTGATCCTGGTAATGCAATAGAATTGTACATTTTAAAAATTGATATATGACATTGCTGCATTGAAGTGGTAGTGTTGTAGCAGAACTAAGATGGAAAATAAATGAAATAAAATGAAAAATTATGGAATCTTAAAGATCTGCTACCTTCTGACTTGTCAAGGTTGGAAATGTTATGATGAGCAAATACAGGTGCTTTTAAGACAAGCATTTTCACAGTCACTGCATTAGTGATTAAGAACATAATTGTGCTTCTAAAAATCTACAGGTAGATTCCATTGTTTGCCTCAAATTTCATGTGTTTCCTTTTGTATAGACATTCATGGATGAGCTATTAAGGAACTGCTCTAGGCCATTTTTTATTGCCCTGACATAGGCTCTTTAACTTGTACTACTGGTATGTAATGCCTAAGGGACAGTACAGTGCAGAGTGCAGTTACACTCCCTTCAGCAACTCAGCCGGCGTGCCTGAGGAGGTGACATATGCAAGAGTTCCACAGCTGGAATTCCTTTCTGCCATGGGATTTTTCTGCTGGCCACTTCCAATCAGGGTACATATTTTAATCCTTTTTATTACTTTGAGGTAAAATATTTTGACAACTTTTAATGTTAAATGTGTAAGGCATAGCAAGCAGTGTTAATTCCTACCTACTGATATGACATTTTCCTGTACACGGATCCTTTCGGGACGGAGGGAGTACATTTTGCTTGAACTTTATAGCTTTTATGGGAAGACTTTTATTACTTTTTAATTACTTTTTCCTGATGACAGTATTTTCAGTATGTTAATTTTGAATTTAAGAAGTGATATCACAACTCTTCTGTACCTAATTTAACATCTAGGAATTTCTAATAATGTACGTGTATCTAATATAAGAAAGGTTCTCTGAGATTTAATACCGTGAGGTTGGGCTTTTAGTGAAATAATTTTACACTGTTTCCCATTTATTCCACATACATTTTCTAAAGAAAGAAGTGCTAAAAATGACATCTGGAGCGCAACTCGGTTCCAATTTAAACCACCCATTGGTAGCTATATTTCTATAGGTCTTGATGTGTGTGTTAGGTGTCTAAGTTCCCATTACAGCCAATGGAAATCTAATCAATACAGTTAGGGAGCATACAGAGTGATTCAGCTCACCCCAAAGCAGATGTTGAATGACCTTACTTAAACTGAACCGCATTGCTAAATTTAATATTTTTGTATGTAAAAATATTTCAGTGATGAACGGGAAAAGAACAATTCTCATTGAAGGTGTATATGTAGAATATACATATAAATGACTCTTAAATAGCTAGTATAAACCAAAATTTTGGGTAGAAATTTTCTCCTCCTGTTTTTTTATAGGTAATTTGGATGTATTCAGAAGGAATACTGACCTAATGATTATCTGGTCAGGAGGCAAAATCAAGTGCTGGATGGTTAAAGTTAGAGATGCATGAAAAACACTTAAAACGCATGAAGTTGAATCCCATGGGGTTTGTTACACATGTGCCAAGTGTGGAAGAATTGAATTAGAAGAACCTTAGCTGGAGTTGAAACTAGTGAGGGATGGGAGGGCAAAAGTGACTATGTTGACAGCAGAAGAAAATGAGGACACACTGCTCAGTGAGGCGGGAGACATCGTGACAAAGCGCATGGGAAAGGCAAGGCACGCGTTGCCTTTTCTGCCTTGGTTTTTTTTGGTGGTAAACTTTGACTTCCCAGATTCCTGAGCCTACTAGCGAAATTTGTGTGGCAGTGAAACATTACTCCACCATTATGGTGAATGAAGATCAGGGGAACACTTAAATTCAAAGGGCCAATGTTACTGTGAGGCCACTGTTGTCTTAGGAAGGTCATGTCAAGCATGGGCAGTTTCTGATGATGGAAAGAAAAATGCCACACATACCTTCAGAAAGGGCATGAGGAAGGTTCTGGGATCATCAGACTCATCAGCCTAATCTAAGTCCTGTGGAAACTTACAGAGCATATCCTCATTCCAGGTACACGAAGGACAAGAAGGTGATTGAGGACAGTGAACATGGATTTAGAAGCTCAAATCATGCCCAACCAACCATAATTGTTTTCTACAATGAGATAACTGCCTCTGTGGACAAGGGGAGAACTATGAATGATATTTAACTTTAGAGCAGTCTCTTTCAGTCAACATTGTGAGCTGTGGACTGAATAGGTTGGTAAGATGTGTGGAAACTTGGCTGGAGTGTATGGGTGTGAGGGTTGTGATCAACAGTACAAAATCCAACCTTTGGTGTCTTTTACGGCGTTTCCTTAGGATTCAAGGGCCAATATTGATTGCAATGTATCAAGTATAGCAGGTTTGTAGATATTACTAAACTGGGGAGAAGCAATTCATAAGAAGAATTGCTGTTAGGAGGGCCCTGGACAGGCTGGAGAAATTGAGCTGATTTGAGCCTCATGGAATTCAGCCAAAGCCATTGTGAGGTCCTGCAGCTGAGAGTGAATAACCTCTTGCAGCACTACAGGCTCTTATGCTGCATAATTTTTTTTTGTGGTTTTCCTTCTTTTTCTGTCATATTAGTCATTAAGAAACATAGATATCACATTTGGTCTTTGAGTTTACACATTAGTAACTTCTCCTGTAAGCATCGTGTGATTGGGGGGTGGGGTTTTTTCATAACCCAGACAATTGCTGAAAAAGGTTAAATTATTTAGTGTTCATATTGTCACAGCATGAGAAGTGTTCAGGAAATAGATGCTTTTTAGAGAAGGTTAAAAAAAAGTCTTGTAAATTATATTTGGGAGTATCTTCTGTAATATATATATTTCCTCTGCACATTGCCTGAATTTCAAAGCTTTGTGATGTAACTTTCTAGTGTGTTGGTTACTGGCAGTTCGGAGAGTTAGCTATAAATTGAATGTCTTCCACGTTTACTTGCTAACTTGCCAGTGCTGTTGTTTGCTATTTTTAAATGCCACTACATATCAGTAATGAATCTGTGTCTCTAGGTTATTTTTGCATATTAACCCCCCCAACACATTAATATTACCTGTTTGACCCCAGCATCTCAATTAAGTCATTGGTAAGGTTTCCTAAACGTAATTTTCACTTATTTTTAGTTAACAATTTTCTTGAGTAATTATTTATCCACTTCCATATCCTCCTTGTCATCTGTATAGCTAATTTGTCAGATTATGCTCATAAGTAATTTGCAATCACTTTGCTTCCTGTTCTGTGCACATTTATTGCAGAGCAGTATCTTGCATAACCAAGTGGTCTAACGATCTGCCAGGGATCTTTTATATATTGTGCACAAGTAACATTTCAGAGAACCGAATATACTAAATGTGGAAATGTAGCATATGGCATATAGTATATGTATATGTTAAAAATCTGTTGTTTTCCTGTCACAATAGTTAAATCTATCTCCTCTATTTTTACTTTCATGTAGACTATGTCAGTCTTGATTTCAGGACGAGTCATGACATAAGCAGAAAATGAGGCCTCTAAAAGAATGGAATTGGTATGTGTTTTGGTTGTGAATGTGTGGCTAGAAGAGAGGTGGAGAGAGAGAGAGACTGGAGTAGGGATGTTAGGAATGTTTTGGCAGGTGGGCTGTATATAAAAACCTGAAAAGGCTGGATTGCTAGAAATGGTAAAGGAAATGGGTTGATCTTGGAGGTTAGCACTGGTGAAGAGCAGAAGAGGCAAGTTTAGGAGAAAAGATACAAGGAACAGGGAAAAGGATTTACATTCAGCAGAATAAAGAGAGAATGTATATCCATTAAACTACACTTTTAATTCAAAACCTGACATTTACATATTTCCTCACTGTAACAAATAGTTGTGAAATGCATTTGCAAACTGTCTCATTTTATTTTAGTGCTAAAATAGACAGAGGCTAATAAAGTGCCATCAGTAATCACATTAGTTTAAGTGGAACAGATTGTGATGGATATAGGGATCCTAACTCATCTGATAAAGTTTGTCAAGATGGCATAAAATTGTTAGTTTGGTGGTGAAATTTAATGAGTTTTAGTTTGTCCTTTTTTTCAATTAATGGTAAAAATAAGGTTGCCAGGGCAGTTTTTATTTACCCCCCCTGAATGTATGCTTTTTCTTTTTTTCAGTAATGCAACCCTGTAGTCTTTTCATTCACAAGGTTCTTACCTCAGTTGTGGCCCAGGATAGACAATGCTAATTGAATAAGTAGTTATTCAGTTTTCTTGTCCTTACTATTCAGTTTTGAGCCCCGAGTCTTATATACTGCACATAAATCATACTCTTCTCTAGAGAAAAAATGATTACTTTTTCTACTGGGCTTTTTGGTGGTGTTTGTCACTATAGTATCTGACTGCTTCACAACATTAATGAGTTTACTGTCACAGTATTTCCGTGGCTGAGTAAGGGTGTTAATATCTGCAGTTCACAAATGCTAACTGAAGCACAGATTATAATAAGTATCCACTGACTTGGTGCTCATAACTGGTGATTACAAGGAGCTCATTTTTCACAATATTAATATAGTTAGTCTAAAAACTTAGGAATGACTCCTCTTGCTCACAATGAAAGTCCATCTAGCCAAGTGCTTTTCTCCAGTAGTGACTGGGGCTTAAGAGGCTGGTTTTAGAAGAGTGTAATAGCAAAGCAAGCATATAATAAGTAATATTTCCTCCAGTGTACTCTCACAGCTTCCAACAATTTACAGCAGCTTTCTGAGACAGATGTATTGTCTTTGTATTTAATAGCTCCAGTGGATTTTTCTTGCATGCATTTTTTCATTAGTCTTCGAAGCAATGCAAATTTTTAGCATTCATAGCATCTCACAGCAAGGGTTTCACATCTTAATGAAGTATTATGTGAAAAACATTCTCTATAAATTAAGTAGCATTTTGTATGTTCAAATGTATAAAGATCTGTTCAGATGTTTAGAGGTTTGTTTCTGGAGTACAGACATGGATAGAATACAGTTCTGGGGTATAGCATTAAACCACTGTTCCTGTTCTTAACTTGTTTTAGTAAATACTTGATTTAGTAAATATCAATGTACCTTTTAATACTTTTTTTTTAATAAAGAATAAAAAGTGCTCATTCAGTCATCCCCTTCATAGGGGATGGGTCTTCAGCTGTTACAAAATCAGCATTCATTGCACAGGGAAAAATAATTTGGAATTGTGTAATTATGAAGGCAAACACATATGTGTAAGCCCATTGTCTTAGCACCAGCACTTTAATCCTTGCCTTTACAACCTCAGTAATTTCTTTAATTCTTTAATGTACTTTTTCCCTATATATTTCTATACATAAAAATATATTTATTTTGAGAATGTAAATATAGTTGGACTTGATCACCCTTATGGGTCCTTTCCAACTCAGTAGATTCTATGATTCTATATAGACTACCTGTGTGGTGGTGAACAGAACCTACTGAATGTCTCTCATAATTCACAAAAAATACAACTCCAGCTGTTGTATCCTATATCTTTATAAAAATCATGTGGGATTAGAGGTGCTGAAGGATATTTTTTTTTTTTCTTCTTTTTTTTTATTTTGGGCAAGTAAAGGTATGCATTTGAACAAGATTCCCATTATATTGCCTGAAACAGCAAAGGTGAGGCAAGGAAAATAGAAATTTAATTGTTGAAAGTAATTTGTGAAAATGGAAATGAAACAGCTCCTTGTAGGAGATGGATGTTACTTTCCTCTTTTCTTTTGTGGAAAACATTTATTGAGGAAAGAACAAGGTTTTTCCCCAGTGATGAAACATTTCCTCTTATGCCATCCCCTAGAAAGACAGTTTGAGGCTTAAATGGCATGTGTATCATTTCCTCATTTAAACTGACGAATCAGAGTTCATTAATTACTTCATGAATAAGTTTAAGAGTAAAAAAGGCCAGTCCTGGTCACTGGTACTTACCATGTTTCTACTGCTTAACCAAAAAAAGAGAGAAACTTCAGCATTCGCTCTCCGTATTTTTGTTGTTGAGGCAAGAATAAATGAAAGAAAGATAAAACGAAAAGTTCATGATACCTTTGCAAGAATTTTGACATAATCATAGAATCAGACAACAGTTTGGGTTGGAAGGGACCTTTAAAGGCCACCTACTCCAACCGCCCTGCAAGCATCAGGGACATCTTCAACTAGGTCTGATAGCTCAGAGCCCCATCTGACCTGACCTTGAATGTTTCTAGTGATGGAGCATCTACAGCTTCTCAGGGCAACCTGTTCAGTGTTTCACAGCCCTCATTGTAAAATATTTCTTCCTTATATCTAGTCAAAACATTCCCTCTTATAGTTGAAATACATACCCCTTGTCCTATCATAACAGATCCTGCTAAAAGGTTTGTCTCCATCTTTCTTGTAACACCCCTTCAGGTACTGGAAGGCTTCTATATGGTTTCCCTGGAGCAATCTCTTCCCCAGGCTGAACAAGCCCAACTCTCTCATCCTGTCTTTAGGGAGGTGCTTCAGCCCTCTGATCATTTTCATGACCCTACTCTGGACTCATTCCAACATCTACGTGTCTTTCCTGTGTTCTCGACCCCAGAGCTGGATGCAGTAATCCAGGTGGGCTCTTCATTAGAGCAGCATAGAAGGGCAGAATCACCTCCCTCACTGTCCTGGTCATGCTTCTTTTAATGTAGCCCAGGAGCTGGAGTTGGCTTTCTGGGCTGCCTTTTCTTCCACCCTCTGTAAGCTTCTTTTTAGTGTTTGAGTTTATCCATGAGTTCCTTGTTCATCCATGTGGGCATCCTGGTATTTTTGCCTGACTTCCTCCTTGTTGGGATGCATCACTCCTGAGCTTGGAGGAGGTGAACCTTGAATACTAACCAGCTTTCCTGGGCCCCTCTTCCCACCAGGGCTTTGTCTGATGGTCTTTACCAAGCAGGTCCCTGAAGAGGCCAAAGTCAGCTCTCCTGAAGTCCAAGGTAGTGAGTTTGCTGTGCGCTTTCCTCACTGTCCTGAGGATCTTGAACCCCACCATTTCATGGCCACAGTAGCAAAGGCTGACCTTGAGCTTCACATTCCCCTCAGCTTCTCTTTTTTGGTGAGAAGAAGGTCCAGCATGGCACCTCTCCTTGTTGACTCCTCTATCATTTGGAGAAGGAAGTTATCATCAATTCACTCCTCTATCACTTGAGGAAGGAAGTTATCATCAATGCATTCCAGGAACCTCCTGCATTGTTTAAGCCCTGCTGTGTTGTCCCTCCAACAGATACTGAGCTGGTTGAAGTCCACCTGTGAGGACCAGGGCTTATGAATGTGAGGCTGCCCCTATCTGTCTATAGAGGGCATCATCCACTCTCTTGCTGTTCAGGTGGCCTGTAGCAGACCCCCACTACTGTCACCTGTCCCTGCCCTCCCTTTAGTCCTGACCAATGAGCTCTCAGTCACCTCCTTATCTATCCTCAGCTGGAGCTCCATGCACTTCAGCTGGTCATTGACAAAGACACTCTCTCCCTCCTCTCCCCTCCCTGTCCTTTAAGAGCCCATAGCCTTCCATTCCAGCACTACTGTCATAGGACCTGTCCCACCAATTTTCCCTTGTTGTGTCTCATAAAAACAGAAGAATAATATTTGCCTTGTATTCCTTGCTGACTCAAACTAGATTGATGACTTCTTCAGCTAGTGTTTAGGAATAAGTTTTATTTGATTGAATTTTTTAATACTTTTTCTCACAAAATACTAGGCTAAGCAAAATGAGTTAAACAAAATTGAGCCAGTTTGTGATGTGATTGTTTTAACAGTGATAGATTAACAATTTTTCTATTGGGAAGGATTGTGTAATGGAAAACATGCTTTATGTTGTCAGTTTTCAAAACATACTTGGAGTTGGCCATATTCATATGGTCTCTCCCCTCTTTTAATCAAACTTGAGGGTATACCAGAACTCCACGACTCAGACGTTAGCAGCAGTTATGAAAAGGTATCCTTGCCACAGGAATCACTTAAGTACTCCAAAACTATGTAAGAGTTATGCAGGTCATAAGTCAGGAGTAACAGCAACACAAGTCTCATGGTATGCTTCCAATGCATAAATAGTTTTCACTACCAAACTGTCATAACTTCTGCTGCTTCTCCTCTTGCTTTAAAGCTCACCTGGTTGTAACAGGGCACAGACTCAGGAAATAAGCTTTGAGAAAAGCAAGTGAGGTTGCTAAGACAAATTTGCTTTTTCAACAACCCAGGGAACATCCTCCCTGTTAGGTGGCCTACTTCAACAGACAACCTCCAGGGAATAAATCAGCTAATTATCATAGCTATAAGAGACAAACAGAGCTTTCTTTCTCTCCCCTGTGTAAGTATTGGTTTTATGCAATTTTTTTCTCCTCCTCATTGCTCCTTTCTCCCCTTCCTTTTTGTCAATGTGACACAAAGCTTGAAAGGGGGGAAAAAATTTAGGATGTGAAGAATCCTGAAGTTCCTTATGCCAGCCTTGAAAAAGAGAACTTTGTTGCAGATACTCACTCAAAGGCCTGGAACTCCAGTATGAAAAAATTGAAGATCTAAGTTAAGGGTTTTGGAGAATACTGAAGGCGCTAGATTTGACAGCGGTGTGGAAAGGTAGAACCTAATCAGGGCAAAATTAATTTGGAAGCTTGAAAGTACAGACATGGTGTTGGGAAAAAAGTGGTAAGATCAGGAATACAATATTGATTTGGGATGTGGGGCACGATAGCTTCCCATAGAGAAAGGAAGAGGTCCACTTTCAGAACATTCCTCAAAGACTGATGAAAACTAAGAAGTGGCAAAGTAAATTATTTAGAGAGTGACAAGAAAATACATGAGTGGTTGGGCATTGTCTGGTCTTTGCCCAACAGACCTGTAGCATATGTGAATGGATCTGTCTAGCTACTTGGGAAAATGCCAAAACCAAAACCACCATCTCTGAAAAAAGGCAGAAGGAAGGAGCTGAGTCCCTTTGTGGTATTTCTGTTTAAATGTGTTCTTGGATTAAAAAGAAAACTCAGTAGAGAATGAGACAGCAGACCTCAGGATTACTCTTTAAAGGATGGAGCCAGAATGTCTAGACCTCACTGGAAGGAAGTATACTACTTGGCTAATCTTCAATTCATAGTAACTCATTACTCAAATCTCCTTTGAAAATATGACTTTCTTAAATGACACAAGATGTCACCATTTCTGGCTAAATTCCAAATAAACTCTGAAGAGGAATTAAGAACAATTATTCTAGAAGGTCATCTCATAGTACACACACCTTTCCAAGTTTCTCTTCGCTTACGAGGTGCTGTAACACTGTCAGTAGTGTCAGCAACCAGTTTACCATCTTCTGAGATTCTTGGAAAGGTCTAGAATACTGCTGAGATCTTCCCAAGAAAAATGAACCTTTTGGTAGAACTGATAGTTCATTATGTTACTGAAAAGTGCCTTCAGTTATTTTGGGGTCTTCGGGGATTTCCTTTCTCAGCACCATAGAAAGTAATCTATATACCAGATTCATTTCAGACTATTGCACTACCACACTTACTGGGCATCAGAAGAGCCTCCTACAAAGCATATGAAACTCTAGAAAGGATTGCTTTATTTTCACTGTAACTAGAAAGCAGATGCTTTCAAAGCAGTTGGATTGACTCACAGGGAGTTGTCAGGAACTATTTAAATGAGTGCAGATTCATCAGAGCAGCGAAGGGGGCTGTCCTGTCTGTGTTGGCACTGCTCAGTGCATTCTTCTAATCATAGGCAACTTCAGTCACGTGACCCTAGCGCTCAGATCATCACAGGCAGATGCACTGTAGTTTTGCTCACAAACCTTATTCCCTTTACAACTGTATTTGGGCTGTACATCTAAGCATGCAGAACTTGACAATAATATGAATAATGAAATAATTAAAATATTTGGGTTTAATTTAAAGTTGGTATTTAAACCAATTAATGGAGAATTCTTTTCTTTCCAAAAGTGTTTTCAGTTTAGTTTTGGTGGGCATTATGCAGGCATCTAGCTAGATTTGAAAATGTTGAAAACCTGTAAGCAAGCACAATGGACTAAGATTAGTGATCTGTGACCCACCTTAAAAATGGTATGAAAAAAATAATGGCCTGACTTTTAGTTTCTCATTTGAAACATAATCTGCCTCTTAATTTTGTATTGTGTTGCTGTGCTGAAGTTGGCCATAAGTAATGCAGTATCTGATTTTATTCTGTCATATTGAAATGACTGATTTTTGAACAGATTTTTTTTGGTCAGTGAGCATATGCTCTGAGTAGCAATTACTGTACCCAAAGAGAAGTTTGCCATGCATCCCTTAAAATTCATGCTCAGGCTTAAGCTGTAATCATTTATGTTTAGCATAACAACTGAAGACTGGCACACCTAAACATTAATTCACATTCCAAGTGAACAAAATGCATTTTAGCTAATAGCAAGGTATTCTCTAACTAGATACTGAACATATTACTGATACTGTGTTACTGGGTGTTACTGCTCCCATTTGTGCTAAATACTACACATCTCCGTGTGCTTTGATCATTAGATTCCCTTTTCCAATTGAAACACTATCAAGTTGTGTTTATGTCTTTCACTGTTAATCAATAGTGAGCTAGCCTATCATTTTCTCAGTAGGTCAGTATTTTCCTCTACAGTTTAAAAACGTAAATGTAAATAATTGTTCATTTTATCTTCACACCTTTTTCTGTTTAGGGATGTTACTTAAATGCTAATGAGACAAGGCTTGGTATCACCATCCTCCAGAAAATAATGTAAGTAGGAGAAAACATACTGAGGAAATTTTGCAGATAAATTTGAGTGGTGTCTTGCCTACAGAGGAAACCCTGAAAAATCTGGGAATAAGCAGTCACAGTTAGGTAGCTCTGTTTCCAATGTGTAGATCTGTGCTTCACTGAAAAGAGCAGGTTCCTTTCCCTAGAGGTATGCATTCCTCAACGGATACAGTGCCATTGAAGGTACAAGTTCTTTTCCCTTCACCCCATCTTTTTTCAAGTGTCTGTATGTCTGTAGGTGTGCATGAATGTGTAACATAGCCATGAAGGACAATTAGTCCTACTGAAACAGATACTAAAATTGAAGTGGATAAAGATTTATTTTTCTTCTAAAGCAGGCTAAGTGAAGAAATACCAGCTTTTCCTTTGAACTACACTAGTTTTTGTGATACTTGTGATGTAAATTTATGAGCATAGAAATGATGTGAAGTGTAAAGTAATCCAAATCAGAAGTTAGTCTAATAACCTTATCACTCAATGCTGATGAGGCAACTCAGGTTTATGTCTCTGGTTTGTCATCATCCCAAGAGAGCTCTCCAAACACTGGTTTGCCCGACTTTTTTCCTGGTCAACATTAACATATTGAAACAGTGGCAAAAAGACTTAAAACCAAAATTTACATGTATTATTGATCTGAACTCTTGCTTGGAAAATGGAACAATGGTAAAGGGGGACTTTAATCTACCCATCATAATACAGTGGTCTTGAGTTTCACATTCTGTTCTTTCATTTTTCAGAAAAGAAACAAAAAAAAAACCCCACAACCCTGCTTCAGAATAAATCTTAGCTTGTTTCACATAGAAAAGTAGAATGATAAAAAACTCAAAAAGTGGAAGTCGAACACTTCACTGGATTGTAAAGGCATTATGTTGCAAAGTAAACGAGTGTTCTCTTTGTTCTATAGCAGTCCTTTCTAAACTACACTTCTCAACTCCATTGTTTTTGTACGGTGACTTTTTTGAATGAGTAAGAAAGGTGTTAGCTTTGATGGTAGCTTCACAAATGTTAGCACTGTTTGAAGTGGACTTGCAGTTTTCTCTGTGGCATGGACTTCACAAAACTCTGAAATTCTCAAAATATTATGATTTTTATAGACTTAGCAGGAGCTACACAATTATCTGTGTATCAGTTGTAGATTTGATTTGTTTAGGTACTGAACAATTTTTAAAACTGTTCCCTTTTCAGATTGGTATCATCAGTCCATTCTTGGCCATGGTGAAGTTTTATATTTGTACAATAATTGTCATCTGCTGAAGTAATTCCTTTTCATATGTGACTTTTAGCTGAATGTTTGGGGAACACTATGTTCATAAAAAACTTACATTACTGTAACGTGTCAATTTAGAGCACAGAGGTCTCTCTTAAGTATCTCCATTTCTTTCTCTCCCTTTTCCCCCATTTCTTCTTCTCTTTGCTTCTTGACCACCTCTCTCCCCTCCCTGTTCCCCCTCCCTGCCTTCTCTCTGCTCCTCTCTCCCCATTCCTCTCTCTCTCTCCATTAATCCATCTTTCCATCCTTGCCTCTCCCTCTCTCCACTTCTCCCCCTCATCTCTTTCTCCCTTTTCTCCATCCATGTCCCTGCCTTCCTCTTTTTCTCTCACTCTACCTTTTTTAATCATAAAGAGAATCACTTGAAACAAAATAATACAAGAATATGAAATAGAGAGACTTGCCTATTGAATTGGAAATAGATGGAAAGGTTTAGTGTCAAAAAGTAGCCTGAAAAGAGAGAAGCCAATGTCTTTGTTTAGCAAAAAATGGTTTTCCTCCCTGAGGATGAGCCAGTGACAAACATGATTAGACTAAAACAGTACAAGTCACTTGCAATAACATCCAACGTTAAAAAGGAAAAGAGTGAAATACAGGAGAAGGCAAGTTTTACCTATAATAGGGAAACCTGCTTTGGTTGTATACTCTTTTCCATGAACTGAGACTTACCATAATAAAGGAAGCAAATATCCTAAAGTATCCTGGAGTATTCGACTGCTCATACTTAAGTTCATGAATGAATAACAGCCTGTGGAGAAATATCTGCTAGGAACATGAGGTACTGCAGACATTTAAGTAAAGAACTTAAGATGAGAATGTCTGATATATTTTCAGAGATAATTTAGATGACAGCTACCAGGGAAAAGAAGGAAAATAGCTAGGGATTGCTGGCAGTAAAGAGGGAAAAGTTTTAGATTCACAAGCATTTGATTGATTTTGGTGATATTACTAGCTTGTGTTGGATGGATATCACATGTTCAGAAATGTCTTTCATTTTAATGTGCTGTAAACAAAAGAATTTAACAGTCAAGTGCTTCAGATTTACAATGGAGCTCTTTTGGAATATGCATGAAGGATAAGATAATTAAAGTAGCGATTTGCATAGAAAAGCAAAAAGAGCATGTAATGTCCAGTGACCACTAATTTAATGGTCTGTAACAAACCTGGGTGGATTACTTTGTTACTTAAAACATTAGAATGGGTTAGGATGTTCTATTTAGAAGAGATACAAAGAAAATATGTAAGGGAAGATCTTTACAGTCAGCTTGCAATTGTCTTGATAAAGAGTTCATGTACAGGTAAAAAGCTGTCTTGCAAAGACTGAAGTCAGGTACTTCTGCACTTCATTTCCTTAGCCTCTCTCCTGAAAAATCTGAAGGCTAGGCACAGAGCCTTGAGGTGGAAAGGACCCAGAAATACTGGGAAGCACAGTGAAGTAAAACTCCCCTATATTTGTAGATAACATTATCAGTTTCAGAGTCAACAGACCCACCTAATTACATATGGTGCTGCTTAGAATCACATACAGAGTAATGACACCCAGCTATTAGATCCAAACTGGCTCTATGCAGACAGTTCTTAAGTCTCTGTACACAAGTCTGTCTGCAGATAGTCTACTCATGAACTCTGTCACGTGGACCGTATGTTGATGGCATGTTGTTTGTACCACAGTGGTGTACCTTATCGCATGGTATTCTTCAGGTAAAATTCATTCCCCTTTCATAGTACAAGATGGATGATGCTCCCTTAGTTGCTCTTTAGTATTTTACTTCCTCATCATTACTGTGGCCTTGTGCCTTTACAGCATGTTATGCAGTTGTTTCTATAAAGAGAATGATTTCCCTCACATATTTCTCAGTAGAGTTTTGCAAACATAATGCATTTCTTTTCCAAGCAGCCTTGTTTGATGACAGGGTATTATTACTCCATTTTACAAATGGATCTGGGATATTAAGGTCAACATTACTAGGTCATTTTAGATACCTAGTTCAAAACACCTAAAACCTAATTTCTGATTTTGCAGAATGTTTGTCATCACATACCATTTAAAAGTGCAAAGCACAATTTTCTGTGACTACCAGGGCAACTACAACTAATGTTTTTACAGTCAAAAGTCAGGATATGAAGTTTAGTAGGAGATGGAAGGGACCTCTAGACATCATCTAGTCTAACTCCCCCTGCTAAAGCAGGATCACCTAGAGCAGGTTCCACATGATCTTGTCAAGGTGGGTTTTGAATATCTTCAGAGAAGGAGGCTCCACAGCCTCTATGGGCAGCCTGTTCCTGTGCTCTGTCACCCTCACAGTAAAGAAGTTTTTCCTTCATGATGAAATGGAACTTTCCATGTTCCAGTTTGTGCCCATTTCCCCTTGTCCTGTCACTGGTCACCACTGAAAAGTGTCTGGCTCCATCCTCTTGACACCCACCCTTTAGATATTTGTAAGTATTAATGAGATCCCCTCTCAGTCTTCTCCAGGCTAAACAGACCCAGCTCACTCAGTCCTTCCTCATAAATGAAGTGCTCCAGTTCCCTAATAATTTTTGTAGCCCTCCCCTGGACTCTCTCCAGTAGTTTCCTGTCTTTCTTGAACTGGGAGCCCAGAACTGGACACAGCACTCCATATGTGGCCTCCCAGGGACAGAGCAGAGGGAGAAGAAAACCTCCCTCGACCTGCTGGCCATGCTTTTCTTAATGCATCCCAGGACAACTTTGGCTTTCTTGGCCATGAAGGCACAATGCTGGCTCACAGAGAGCTTGCTGTCCACCACAACTCCCAGGTCCTTCTCAGCACTGTTTCCCAGCAGGTCAAGCCCTGATCTGTACTGGTGCTTGGGGTTATTCCTCCCTAGGGGCAGGATGCTAACCTTGCCCTTGTTGAATTTCATTAGGTTACTCTCTGCCTGCCCAGCTCTCCAGCCTGTCACAGTCTTGCTGAATGGCAATGCAGCCTTCTGGTGTGTCAGCCACATCACCAAATTTGCTAAGTTACATACATAATGCAAAAAATTGAATTTAAGAGTCTTCCCTACTGTCAAAAAAACTTCTGTGGTAGAAAAAGTCTACACCTTTAGGGCAACACTGTCTTACCCTGCCTACAGATTTCTTCTTTCCCCCTTGCAGTCCTGTAGTTCGTTCAGAATATATTCCCCTTTCTGTTTAACTTGACATTCAACAGGTTCTGTTGCTACAGAATTATAAGCTACCATTTGAGTAGGTTACATAGGCTGAGGCGCGTTTACTGAGGAATAAAAATGCCTGCGATTAATAGATCATGGACTCAAAGATTATGCATAAATAAGCAATAATTGGACTTATTTGTGATATTTCTTGACTTTTTCAGTGTGACATTATAATATTTTGGCATAATTTTAATTGTATATATATTTTTTTGTTCAGGTTTGTTTTGTTTTTAAAAACTAACTGATAAATCAGAAATTTCATGATGTTTGTGATATATACTCATATACATTAAAGCTGTGCAATCTTTGAATCACAGCTGACCAGATGCATGGTGACAGCTCACGGAGTTAAGAACCTGAATATTCGTGGCCAAAGACGTAATCTTTTAGGCCTGATCAAACTTGCAAGCCACTAACTAGAACCTGATGAAGTT
This sequence comes from Zapornia atra, assembly GCA_013400835.1. Classification (NCBI taxonomy): domain Eukaryota; kingdom Metazoa; phylum Chordata; class Aves; order Gruiformes; family Rallidae; genus Zapornia; species Zapornia atra. The sequence goes on along the minus strand of VZTU01003011.1, from coordinate 25,577 downwards.
CAACAGAGAATGGCACTTTAAAATGTGCTACACAGAACTCCATGTACTTCAATGGATTTCTTGGCTGGAGTAACCAGTGGTCATGTACATTACTATTTTGCTGAAACTGTTGCTGACTTTTGCTCAGTTATTATGGGATTTAGTTTAGGAAAATGTGTCCTAGTGGGCCATCTAACGAATGTTGCTGCTCATTCAATGGAAGTTCAACTCTTCTAATCTGTCGAACTGTGTTCTTAGCTTTAGCCTTTTCTACAAATATCTTTTGTATCTTTGTGTCCTTTCACAGCTCTTAGTCTTATCCTGGAGGCTGATGCTTCCAGTATTTTTACTCAGCTATTTTCAGTGTTTCAACGCCCCCTCTCCAAAATTCTGGTCATGCCTGTACTGGTTTGGTCCTCTGTTCTGTCTTATAATTTAATTTTATTTTAATATCCTGTGGATTTCTCTTCATCTGCTCACTCACATCTCCTGCCCTCATAAATCCCATATTTTCTCCTATGACTCTAGATCTCCCTTAGAATTCTTTAGTCTGAGGTAGATGTCTGACATAGGAAATTCCAACTCAAATAAGGCAATTGTAGTCATAAGCTAAGTAAAACGTGATTTTACACTGGGGAGTGGAGTTAATACTTAAGAATAGGCAGTGTTACTAGGGCACTTTCTAAATTTACTGTCCATAAAGAAAAGTTAGCTAGAAAAAGAACATCCCTGGATTGGTTTTTTACCGATATGCAGTAACTTTTCAGCATGGTTTGTACAGGAGACTGTGATTTCTTTAATTTTGTGTGGTAGGATGAACAGATTTGTGGAATGCATTACTGTGTGAATAGTACACTCAAGGAACTTATTATTTATAAAAGACAACCTGATTATTACAGTAGAATGAAGGGATTACTATAATCATAAAATCAAAGGATGGTTTGGATTTGAAGGGACCACAAAGACCATCTAGTAGTTCCAGTTCTCCTGCCATGGGCAGGGACACCCTCCACTAGACGAGTTTATCCAAAACCCCATCCAACCTGGCCTTGAACACAGCTTCTTTGGTCAAAGTACTCTAATCAAGTAGTATGGAAACAGTTTGAGAAACCTTAAAATAATATTAAGATTTAAGATACTTTTCAAAAAGTGTCTGTGAAAGTGCATGAAAATTTGTGGATTAAAAACCTGCTGGTTGAAAGGGTAAGGCAGGGTATTTAGGGGTGTGTGTATATGTATATGAAAGAAAAAATTAAATCTGTCGGTAAATTAAGTTAATTTCACTGGTTTACCTAGTTACTCTGGGAAGTGAATGGGAGAAGTCCTTTGTGCCTTGTGCACTATTTTTCTCACATCCAGCATATATGCATGCTACAAGTAGTTTGTACTAAATTAGTACTGCTGCACTGCTAGCATGTTCCAAGTGGGGAACTAGCTTCAGAATGCCACTGCATTGAACACCTTTGTGAATCAGTCTTGAGTATGCAAGATATATTCTCAAAAGGAGAATAATGGGAGAAGACCTTATAAAATTCCTTCCACAAAATATGCACATTTCAGGATACATGATACTCTAACTACTTTTTTTGTTATACAGGTTGCATGTTTTATTTTTTAAAGGATATTAGCTTGAACATGTACTCCATATCTGAGCATTCTTTTTTAAAGAAAATGATGAAAACCTGAAATATTTATAACTTTAAAAAAGGAAAAAAATTAGGATAAATATTGCTTTCCATAAATCTAATATAGTATTTTGCTACCATTTCACTTTGAATATGAAGAAAAAAAAATAGTTATCTAGAACCAGGGCAGAAAGTGTTAATGATTCATGAATTCTAATTTATGGAAAACTCAGTTCCATTTTAAAATAGAACTATAAAATAGATAATTAAAGGAATACAGAATATGCAACATTTAAATTTTAAATATATAATTGGACTTAAGTAAACCAAACGATACCTGATTCTTAACCCTTAGTATGAAAAAAGGGCACATTGCATTAGCTTGAATATGAGTTGAAGCAGCGGCGGATTGAAGTTTTACTAGATAAGAGACTTTTAAAATAGAGCCTGTAAATGATAGCTTATTCTAGCAAATGTTAAGGTTAGTAACTAGAGGATTACTCTAACAGTAAAACAAAGAGGAAGATGCATTTAAGGGTGGCTGACTCCCAAGCTAATCTCAAGAATGTCAGCTATGAAAGCTGTTATGTTCCTTCAACTGGTTTGTTTCCTTTGTTCACTGCCACTTGGGGACATGCCAAGGTTTGATTCTGCTGAGTATTTTAATTTTTGAGGAAGAAGGCAAAATTACATTAGTCAAATTGACAGATGCTGAAAAACTGGAAACAATTACAAAAAAATTTATAGGACAGGATTAGACTGTAGTAAAACCTTGACAATCTGCAGGAATGGTTTGAGCTTGATAGAACAGTTTGATAATCAAAGAATATTTATAAAAATACAAATAAAAGTATAAAGATGGTTTATATAAAGAATACTGAGTATGCAGAAATTGATACTTTATCAGATACTTTAGATAACCACTCTATACAGATACCTCTGTTTATACTATCAAAAGAATTGAGAGATCTCAAGAAAGTTCAGGGTACCTAAATTCACTAGCAACATATACTAAGAATATTTCTTGGTAGCAGTGAGGGACTACAGAATTGGCTTCTGCAAGAAGCTGCTAGAAGCTTTCCCCATGTCTGACAGAGCTGATGCCATCCAGCTCCAAGATGGACCTGTCACTGGCCAAGGCTGAGCCCATCAGCATCAGTGGTAGTGCCTCTGGGATAACTGAGTTAAAAAGGGAAAAAAAAAACCCTGCTGCAGAACAAAATCCGAAGTTAAGGATTGAGAATGTGTGAGAGAAGCAACTCTACAGACACCAGGGTCAGTGAAGGAGGGGGAGGGGGTGTTCCAGGCACTGGAGAAGATTCTCCTGCAGCCTCTGGAGAAGACCATGGAGAGGTAGGCTGTCCCCCTGCAGCCCACGGATGTTAGCAGTGGATCAGATATCCACCTGCAGCCCATGAAGGACCCCATGCAGGAACAGGTGCATGCCCAAAGGAGGCTGTTACCACATGGGAAGCCCACGCTGGAGCAAGCTCCTGTCAGGACCTGCAGCCCTTGGAGAAAGGAGCCCGTGCCAGAGCAGATTTGCTGGCAGAACTTGTGACCTCATGGGGGGACCACACTGGAGCAGTCTGGTCCTGAAGGTCTGCAGCTCGTGGAAGAGACCCACCCTGGGGCAGTTGGTGAAGAACTGCAGCCCGTGGGAAGGGCTCATACTGGAGAAGTTCATGGAGGACTGTCTCCTGTGGAGCAAGGGAAGAACATGAAGAGTCCCCAGCCTGAGGAGGAAGGAGCAGCAGAGACAATTCATCATGAACTGACCACAACACCCATTCCCTGTCCCCCTTTGCCACTGGTGGGGAGGAAGTAGAGAAACTGGGAGTGAAGTTGTGTCCAGGAAGGTGAGGGAAGGTATTTAAGATTTGGTTTGTTTCTCATTACTCAAATCCAATTTGGTTGTTAATAAATTAATTTTTCTGAGTTGAGTGTTCTGCCCATGATGTTTCTGAATGATCTCTTGCCATCCTTTCCCTGACCCATGAGCCTTTTGTTATATTTTCTCTCCCCTGTCCAGCTGAGAAGGGGAGAAATAGAGCAGCTTTGGTGGGCATCTGGGGTCCAGCTGGGGTCATCCCACCACAACAACGGGTTCTTGTCTTTTTAAAGTCTGTCTTGAATTTCTCTGATGTCTGCATTTTGGGACTCAGTTCCTTTCAACTTTAGTTTGTCTACTTTCAGTCAGCTTTGTTTTTCTCCCCAACTCCCCCACAGGAGTTGTTGCATCTTGGTATTTCTTTTCGTCTCCTTTGATGTCTGCAATAAATATGGTGTCACTTATACAGTTGGTGCCTGGGAGACATTCTGGTGCCAAGTTCATTTTGTGTTGAAACACCTTGAGGAATTAATATCTGGCAGTTCTTGCAGCTGGTTGGGGCAGGAGCTGTTATTTAGCCCTGTAGCTGACCTAGCACAATATGGCAGGATCTATTATTGACATCTCAAATAATGAACATTTCTGTCTTAAATGTGATATTAATACCACCATATCATCACTAGCAATAAATTATGCCATCTTTTCAATAATTTCTTAAATAATTTGAGGTTAAAGCAGATCCTCAGATTGGTGAAAATTTTCTCATGACAGTAGACTGCTGATCCAGTCTGTGCTACTTTCGCTTGATAATATCATGCCCTGCATCTAAAGGTTTGCCATTTTGTTTTCAGAAGCTATATCAAACCTAATTATTATCTAACCTTCACCATAGTGAAAGTTAGGGACTATAGGCAGCACCTACACTGTTTATTTATAACTTACACTTGATACTCAGGGGCCTATGTTTTTGAAATAGATCCTTCTGTTTTATATTGGATCTGTGACAACTGTCTGCCCTGTCCTTCCACACTGAAGATGCAATTTGCAATGAGGTTACGAAACCACCTTCAGCTAGTAGTGTTTGAGGCTGCATCTGAGAACTGAAATGCTTCTATGAGCCTCAAGAGACACAGGTTTCACTTTCAGTACAATTCCCAGGCTATTGAAGCCAACAGAATCTTAAGCCCATCTTCAGAGTATTGTGCCGGTGTTCTCAGACGAGTATTGTATTTAAACAGCTGGAATGGGTGCATCATGCATTAGTTTTGTATCACGTTATTCCATTTCAGGTGTAGTAGATTCTTTCCTATTTAGGTGTTTATGAATATGTTTAGTGAAGTGCATGACTGAAAATTAATGGGAAGTGTAATAGACAGTGAATTAAAAAAGATAAGGAGTAATGCCAGTGAAACATCATACAGTTGACTGATACCAGATTAATCAAATACATTAAGACTTAATTTAAACAGATCTACATTACTTATCCCCCCAAAAAAATCTTCCATGTGTATGTTTTGCCTTCTAAAGTGATTTTGGGGCAGTTGTGGTCAAAGTAAAACAAAGCTTTCATTCTCTGTCAGGCTTGAAATTGAACAAAATTCAGAAGGCAGTTTGAAATTATATTTTATTATTTATAAACCAGTCACCTATTCAAATATTTTTTTTCAGAAATACATCTTTGTAAGATTTGAGTACATCCAGTTAGAATAATAATTATTGAGAATTGTTGTATTCTAGTTTACATTATTAATAATATTAGGAAAGCAATAATTTAAATAAATCTGAAAAAAAAATCATTTTTCTCTAGGTACCCAAAGTCATAGAAATAAGCCTCTGGAAAATGGAAGCTTCCATTAAAATTGATTTATCATGAGGAGAAATAAAGTTGGAGGAAGGGAGTAAAGGTCGACAGGATAAAAGTACTGAAATGTCCTTACAACTGTAGATGATCTTCAGGAGCAAGCGTACAGTGTGAGATAGTAAAATCAGGGAGGGTGTGTTGAGTGAGAATTAAAATGTGTGTCTGTGTGTGGCTAAGTGGGTATCTTACTTGGCAGTGGTTTACTCCATCTTTTGCAAATCATTTTAATTTAGAAAGATAACATTTTCCCAAGACTATTAAATTTAGAACGGAATAGTGGGAACAGCTGGCTTCAGGATAATTGGTAAATTTGAACTATCACAGACCAGGCTGGCAACAGTGAGCATATCTGTTGTTTTAACCCTTTAATCCCATAAAACAAGTGTCTCAGTCCTTAGAATTCTAAGTTAATACAGCTCATGTACCTTTTCCCTCTTTCTCTCATATGCTTTCACAGCACAATCTTACTGTTCTCTTAATCCTACTTCTTTTTTTGAGATGCCTACTGCTCTTTTCCCAGATAAAATCTACACAGCTAAATGAAGTTCACCTCCATTCACTTTTTCTACTCTCTTGTTAGGCAGGCACCCTCATGCTGAATATTCCTTTGTTCTCCTCTCTTCCCTTCTGAGCTGGCTCTGAGAGAAGTGCATCTTTTTCTGCTTCCTACAAGATGGGCCAGCAGGAGTAGAACCTGGAATTTTTATTTGGGTCTGGAAGGATTTTAGATTGTGTTCTTTCTGTAATGTAGTAATCTATCAGTCTTAAAGAAAAAAATCAATCGTGAAAGTATGGTACATTTCAGGAATAACTTCCAGCAGCTACTGCATGCAAAATTGGGATATTCTAATTTGCCTTTGGTTTGATCCATAGATAACTTTTTTTTTTTAAATAGATGTCTTACAAAAAAACTATGTATTTGTTATTTTTGTTTGATTTTAATTAAACTACCTCTCGTTAGAAACATAAGTAATTTGCAACATCTTCTGTGATATATTAGCCTACATTCAGAAATTCCATGTAGGGTTTCTCATAGAGACTAGTCATAGTTACTGAGAGAAAATCCTTGCTTTTCTATATGCTTGAAAAGTTCTGTTGCAAAGTCAATGCTAACTGTTCTCTTATTCTTGTGGTTGTTTCTGCATTTTATTTAGAATGCAAAGACAAAATACCACCCTTACTTAAAATTGCCAGTAGAGACTTGTTTGGTTTGTTCAGCCTGGAGAAGAGGAGGCTGAGGGGAGACCTCATTGCGGTCTGTGGCTTCCTGAGGAGGGGGAGCAAAGGGGCAGGCACAGATCTCTCTTTGGGGAGCAGGGATAGAACCTGAGGGAATGGCATGAAGCTACCCAGGGAGGTTTAGGTTGGATATTAGAAAGAGGTTCTGTACTGAGAGGGTGGTTGGGCACTGGAACAGGCTCTCCAGGGAAGTGGTCACAGCACTGAGCTTGACTGAGTTCAAGAAGTGTCTGGACGATGCGCTCAGTCCCATGCTCTGACTTGGCTGGCCATGTGTGGAGCCAGGAGTTGGACTCGATGATCCTTATGGGTCTCCTCCAACTCAGGAGATTCTGTAAAGAGACAGTCACTAATTAGAGGAGCAGAGGCTAGCATACTTTTTTTTCCCAGGTGAATGAATGAAAATCTCCCTTTTTAGGGATTTGCAACCATCACCAAGAAACTTGAAGAGAAAGAAGGTAGCTTTTCTCAACATCTTGGGAAGAGGAGATGGCTGCTTGTGTTCACGAAAGGCCCTTTGAACTATGGGTCTTGAATGGAAGAAAATTTTTAGTCTTGTCATGCCTCATCCTTGAAACAAGAGGTGTTTTCAGAAACACACGTCTTCAGTTTTTCCTGTTGACTGTTTTTAATGAACTGCATATTGAATATTAGATGATTCTTTGCTAAGGTGCCACAATTCTGGCAATGTGATATATGTGTGGGTAACATCAGTATTTAACTCAGGGTTCATCCTGAGGAGACAGATGTCTAAAACCTATGTGTTGTCTAGCACATATCTCATATGTGCTGTCCTTTGTATAATTCTAGGCCTTAGGAAATAACAAAATTGCACTTTAAAGTGAATTAAAAAGAATTTCAGGTCATGGGAACCTGAATACAAAACACAGAACATAAAAGCCTTTCAGCTTATCCAGAGAATATTTGCTTGCAATTTGCTGTGCCCTTCTTTTTAGAACTGTGGGGGAAAAAAAAGGGCTTTGCAATTGTGAATTGAAGGACAGTATCAAGGCTTCAGTCTATCAATAAGCACATAAGGTCAAGATCTGAAAGCAAATTGTTATGGACTTCTATTGAATGATGTATAGAATAGAGAATGTAAAATGACTATTCCTTTCTTGAATCATCTTCAGTATTTTTTTTAAATCTTCAGCCACATCGTTCCCAGTATCTGTGTTTTCTTCAGGAGGCCATGTCCATGTACATGAAGAACAAGAGGGTGAATGAAGGAATCAGCATGGATTTACCAAAACTAAATTGTACTTGGCTAACCTGACTGCCATCTCTGATGAGAACATGAGTCAGCAGTGTGCCCTCACAACAGAGAAGGCCAACACTGTACATGGCCAGCAAGCTGAGGGAAGCATGTATTCACCTCTATTCAGAAAGGTGCAGAGTTCTGGACTTTACAATAGAAGATATGGGGAAACTGGGACAAATTCAGCAGAGAGAGACACCAAGATCATTAGGAGGCTGGAGCGCTGACATACAAGAAGTTGAAAGAACTGATTGTTCTAACTGAAGGAAACTCAGGGTCTCATTAAGGTTTCTCAGAATCTCATTAAGGTGTTCTCAACCCCTTCATTTGGTGCTGAGAAAAGCCAGGGTCTTCTTAGGTGTGCACAATAAAGGCAAGAGCGGGACAGATACAAACTGTAACAAGGAAAGAAGGAAAATTATGATTAGACGTTAGAGATAAAAATCACAGTGAGGGTAATCAAGCACTGGAAAAGATTGGCAAGAGAGGCAGTGAAATCTCCATTACTGAAGATATTCAGAAGTTGACTGCACAGTTTCCTGAGCAAACTGATCTAACCTCAAAATTAGCTCCAACTTTGAAATTTTCACATCTCAGAGAAACTGGTTAAATCAGATGATTTCAAAGGTCCATTTAATATATTCTCTGAGTCTTCACAGTTACATTTTCTGCATGTTATTTCTAAAATGTCTCTCTGACCATGACCGTTCTGCTTTTTCTAGAAACGACATCTACAGCTGCCAAGTTGCTTTGGTGCTCCATACTTGGGCATAGGATTGATCATGATCAATTATGTCCACTACTGGCTATTGTTACTCAGCTTCTTAAGCAGTGAGACTCTTGAACAAGAGTGCTATTCTCCTCCTTAACTATCCTTTTGGTAGTCTTTTTTTCCCATCCACTAATTTAAGGTGCTTTAATTCAGGAACTTTCTTCATCTGTTACTTTCTTCATTAAGAGTTGATAGAGAGGATTGTCTGTTTCCTTTGTTTTCTTCTGCAAAATCTGTCATTATTAAAGGTGGCACTGTTCACAAATAATTTCACAGTACAGCAGTTCTGGCATCTAAAGTTCCTTCAGCCTCTGAAAATTAGAGAGTTGTCGTGTAGTGGGGCTGAACTTATGTTCTCCCATTCATCTTATTACCTACATTGTCACAGACACTCTGAGAAGGTGAAATTGTTCAAATTGGCTTACTCTCCAGGCCAAAAATATTTAGATTTTGGGGAAAAAAAGAAATAAGCATGTTTGCAGGTTTGCTTGGACATTGCCATATATTGGGGTCTCACTTTTGGTGTAAGTCATTTGACTTTTGACTAGTCTCATAATTCTTACCCAAGTGATCAATGTGAGGACTTTATGGCAGTACTGAATGCAGTTCAGTGTATCTCTCATGTTTCTAAGACAGCCAAAAGCAGCCTAGATGTCATTAATGCATCAGGTCTATCCTAGCTCAAAGGTGCATAGAAAATGTATGTAGGATGGTACATGTGGTAACCCTGCCTTACAGGTGTAAGAAGGAAAAAAACCTCCCTGTCTTCAAATGACTGGGCATATTTACTCCATATAATAATATGAGAGTTTATTTTGATGTAATCTGCTTACAGGTGTCTAGTTTGATCTTTTTCTATGAAGTTCAGTATAGTTGAAGATGAGAATTTGAACTCTCTAGATTCAAAGAACAAAGATTACAGATACACTTTTCTGTTACATTTATACATGACATCAAGAGGTGGACCTCTTAGTTAAAAAAATAAATCTTCATGTGAAATTCATTTACAGAATCACAGAACAGTTGAGGGCACCTCTGGAGATCATCAGCAGACGTCAGACAGAACAGGTTGCCCAGGGCCGTGTCCAGGGAGGTTTGGAGTATCTCCAGTGATGGAGACTCGATAGCCTCTTAGAATTATAGAATAGAATCATAGAATCATTTTGGTTGGAAAAAACCTTTAAGATCATCAAGTCCAACCTTTACCCTGGACCCCATGTCCACCACTAAAGCACCACATCTATCTATCAGTCTTTTAAAAACTTCCATAGGGTGGTGATTCTACTACTTCCCTGGGCAGCCTGTTCCAGTGCTTGATAACCCTTTCAGTAAATAAATGTTTCCTAATATCCAATCTAAACCTTCTCTTGTGCAACTTGAGGCCGTTTCCTCTTGTCCCAATGCTAGTTGCTTAGGAGAAGAGACCAACACCCACCTACAATCTCCTTTTAGGTTGTTGTAGAGAGTACACACCCCCCGCCCTCCCAACCTCCTANACCCTTTCAGTAAATAAATGTTTCCTAATATCCAATCTAAACCTTCTCTTGTGCAACTTGAGGCCGTTTCCTCTTGTCCCAATGCTAGTTGCTTAGGAGAAGAGACCAACACCCACCTACAATCTCCTTTTAGGTTGTTGTAGAGAGTACACACCCCCCGCCCTCCCAACCTCCTATTCTCTGGGCTAAATAACCCCAGTTCCCTCAGATGGCTCTCATAAGACGTCCTTTCTAGAGCCTTCACCAGCTCACCAGCTTCCTTGCTCTTCTTTGGACATGGTCCAGACCCTCGAGGTCTGTCTTGTAGTGTAGTATTTCTGAATTTAACTCCATTCATCCCAACTTGGAGCATCCCATTTTAGTATTAAACCACCCTTAAAAAGTGTTTTCTTATTTTCAGATGAGAGTTGAAGTTTGTGCCCATTGCCTCTTGTCCTGTTACTGGGCTCCACTGACAAGAGTCCGGCTTTGCCTTTTTTATACCCTCTATTCAGATGCTTATTGATAAGATCCTCCTCCAGCTTTCTCCACCCTAAACAGTCCAGTCCCAGCACTCAGCCTCAACTCCAGTACTGTAGTTTTGGAATTCAAACAATATTTTTTTCTCTCTGTAAAAACTGGAAAGTAACTGTGCCAATGGTTTGGACTTAAATTTGTAAAATATTTTTATTTTAATTTCTTTTATCCTGAAAAGATGTCTTTAAGGAAATTTTATACTTTCACATAAAAAGAATGATCAGGAAAAAACTCAACCATTTGATTTACGTATTACACAACCATAACTTGCCCTCATTTTATGTTTTCACTTTAACTACATGAAAAAAGAAATAAAAATAGAGCCAGTAAAAATAGAACCAGAGGCTGTTGGAAGCACTGATACTGTTCTTGTATGGCCTGAATTATTGACAGAGCAACTTCACTCATTCAACTTCAAAATATTTTATGCATAATTTATGTTCGATAGGATAGTACTAAATGTTGTAGTAAAACATAATTTTATATTGCTGTCTTTACAATGAAATATTGATGTTGATTTGTATAATAACTATGTTGACTTTTGTATATTTTATTCATTCAAAGCTCAGACTGAGTTTATTATAGTAAGACTTGAAATGGCACCTCTATAAGGATAAAATACACATACTATCTTTTGGAGAATAGGAAATTTTTCCTCATACATGTTACAAACACAAGCTCTGCTTGATGTAGCTCAATGGCTAAGTATGGAAATGATATACAAAGAAGGGAAATGGCCTTGGGAAGAAATGAATAATCATACTATATGCATATACTTCTTTCTTACAAACCTCTCCACAGTATGTAAGCATTTAGAAGATTATTTTATCCTGTGTTTGAAGATGACTGGTTTTGCTTATAGCAATGACTATATTTAAAATGCTTTCAACTTAAAATGAGGTTACATTATACCGTGTGCTAGGAGAGGTGTAGTTTCTATGGATTGTATGTATGTGCATTATTGTTCTTTTTTATATTTCATTTGAAATCCATGGGTTGGAGTGTAAGTTTAGAACTATATACAGTGAGCCACATCACTAGAGAGTGTAAACAAAGAGTAAAAAAGGATATGACTTTTATACTGTAACTTCAGTTATTATTTGTAATCTTGTGATTGACCAGTACTCTGTATAACTGAGTAGGACCAGTGTGACTTTTTCTCTTCTTTCCCTTACCTTCTTTTGTATCATTATTCTTCTCTTATTAGTATCCTTTTTCTTTCTGTTTTCTCCTTACACAGACAGCACTCAATCCTGTCTATGAGTGTTTGACTTCTATTCCACTGTCTCATCCCTTAAGCACTTGAAAATTTCATTATTCCTAAATTTTGCTCCATGCTTGAGTTCTGCACGTGTAAGACCATATAGCTTAAATCAGAACTCTGTGACAAGCAGTGTCTGTAATTCATTACAGCCATCACATACAAGTGTAAAGAAGGTGGTACAGCCAGCTAACAAGACTTCATGTTCTTTTAGTGCTTGTAATTATAAGGTTGAACTAGTAGAAGTTCAGTTCAAATAATTTGAATTTCTGATTTCTTTCTTCCTTTTTCTTGTGTTGTATTTACTTTCTTTCCAATACACAGCTTTAATTGCTTTTAGATTTTTATAGACGTTTTAGTTTATACCATTATGTACTTATTAGGGCTTAAGTCATCAGAAATGAAGGGAGAACTGAAAAAGCTTCAACCCTTTCTCTCTGCTAGATCCCTTTTATTGGAACCAAGTAGTGACACCACTTTTCTGAACTCTTCATGCCCTGGGAAGAAGAAGAGTCTTTAGGAACACATTTCCAATGCGTGTAGTGGTCAGGACAATGATCTCATATTCTCAGATATTCTGAGCTGTTGCAGCATGTAGAGGATACTGGAGAAAAGCAGTAAGAATTTTGGACTTATTGTATTCCTAATGCTAAGGCTGATGGTGGTGTCACAGTAGTTATCTGTGTCCAAAAAAAAGTATGAGTACTTCCAGTTTCTAGTTATGCCAGAAATGTTAACATCAGAGCTTTTCAAGGAATTTTAATATTAAATGGATGATCCCTTGCGTTATATGAATGATAACTTCTCTCATTAATCACAAAGCTCACAGTCTAAAGATTTTCAGCAGAAGGAAAATGCCCTATCAAGGAGAGCTTGCATTTCTGTAGTGTTGCTCTTTAGTGCATAGGGTCAGGGTTCCCTGCCTCACCTTTCCAGGATAATACTGTTCTGTGCTACAAACTTTGCTGGCAGTTTGGCGACGTGAGGAAGCACACTGCAGAGGAAGATTCCCTTGTGATTCTGTGTATAGCCAAGCTGCCAACATTTGAAGCATAAAACACTGCTATATGTCTAATATGCTAAAAGACTGTCAAAACTTCTTTTTCCCCCAGAAAAAGGGAGAAATAATAACAACAATAATAATTGTAATAATATTCCACCAATATAATAATTACTCACTTTGAATTAATCAAAGTTATGTTTAAAACAGGGTGACTGTACTTTGTTGCATATTTTCTTACTGGACATCACTGGAATTGGTTAAAACATCTTTACGTGTCTCCTCTGTGCCCAATTATTGTACAGAACCATTCCCATTTTCTTTCAGCTTTGGGTGAAAGTGGCTAAGAAATTGGTTAGATTTTCTTGCATAGGAAACTAATGCAACCAGCTACTTTCAAACCAGGATCTACCTTGCATTTAAGACTTCAAATGGCACAAAGCAATGCTATATAATCAGAAGTGGTTTGTATCTTTTGGTTTGTAAGATCCTTTTTTTCTATAGTGTGATTTATCTGTGGGAAATATTTTTTACTTGAAATTGGTTATGACCAATTCCACTCCAGAATTCTGCAGTTTGGTCTTTTCATATCTCCAGATGTTCTCAGTGATGGTTTCCCATTCTCAGGTGGACTTTATATCTTTACTATGATTAGGTATGGAAAGGTAGCCGTCTTGAGCAGTGATTAAGTTTTCATTTGCATCTCCTCTACTCTATTGACTAGAGTTGCTATGCAGAAATCTTGTAAGAGTTCCTGCAAATTACATTCCTCATAATTTCTAAAAATGAGGAAGCTTCCAACAGCTCTTCAAATTTCTGCAGGTTGTGATGGACTACCTGGTGTCATTTAATGAACATTCCTGTCAGAATCCACAGGTATTATCAATGTGATTTGTGATTGATTGTGCCACTCAAGAGTGCTTTAAGAGTATTTAGGTCATCATTTTGCCTGTAAGATTTAAATTTTCCATAGGTGGCATGTCCTGTTCAGTGGTTCTAAAAGGATACTATTTTATTCCAAACTACTTTCCATGTCTCTTTCTTTCCCTTGAGATACCACTAAGCTTTGCAGGAGCTTGTACATGGCACTGCCATAATGTGATACATAAACAAGGAGATATGAAATTCTTTCTTCTGTATTGGGAACTGGTTAATCTTTCAGGTCAGTGCATCCAGGATAAGGTTTGCCTTATGAATTCCTAGGAGCTCTGAGTATGCAGTCAGACAATTTGACCTATTTTAGGTTTGTGAACTGTAGGTGATCTAGGACAACATTCTAAAATTTAATCTTAAGACCTGAACCTTTCAGAAGTGGATCTTTTTGTCTCAGAGATCAATAGAAAGTGTCCCCTGCCATGTTTCAACTGTAGTCAGTCATTGGAATCTCTGTTATTGATTCCTTCTCTGATTATATTCCCTGATGTATACTTTCCTTTCATTTTCATTTCTTCCAGGGATTCTCAGAGACAGTATGACAGGCTGGCACTATGGAAGTGACCAGGACCTCCTTCATCATGGGTGTGGATATCCAACTCTCACTTTCATCCTTGACCTGTTCTCACAAGACACTGACTTGTTCTTCCTTCTGGAGAGACCATCTAATTAATTACAGGAAATACTATCTCTGATAAGTAGGCCAAACTTTCATTGGGTCCCTCTCACCTGAGAAGGCTTTGTTCTCCTTGATTTGTGATGACTTGGAAATTAGAAGTGAGAAATCTGTCCATTTAGTAAAGGCTTTTTCTGTCCTCAATTTCAATTTGTTTCCCATTGGTAGGAGAAATCTTTTTTCTCACCCAGTTACTTCTGTATTCCCCCAATACAATTTGGGAGGTTTTTCCAAGAGCTCCTGTTCATCTATAGAACCAAAATTTGGTTACTTTTCATGTGAGAATTTATCAGTTCTGTGCCTACCTTCTCTTTTCTGAACCATTTTCTGATTTGTTTTTTGTACGCATACTTTCTGCTAAGACGTTGAAGGTGTTCATGCTGTAGCCATAAACAGTCTTTTCCTGGAATAAAGTCACTTGATTCCATTGCAGATTCATTTCTTAGCTTGATACCAGAATGAAACTTAAGACTACCTTGCAGGTAAGCTGTGCAATTATGGATGCACTGCTGGGAACTTCCATCAATATCAGTATGCGTGTGAAGAAGGAGGAAAGAAGAATTCAAATTGCCAGCAACATTCTATCATTCACATATTCACATATAGAACTTTCCTTCCCTTTCCCCTCTATCCTGGAGTCAGCCAAAGGGCTGAAAAATCCCTATATGGATCTATTTGACCCAAAAAGAAAATATCCATCTGGATCCAAATTCAATGTTCTTGTTTCCTCTAAGCTGAGAAATGCTGTTGTTGGGAGACAGGCATCTGCCAAACCTGTGAGGACGGGAATGTGAGGCCACATCTAACTTTAACTTGCTAAGGAACGTTTCTGGGTACTGGAATGTGCCATGTGGCATTCTCCCAAGGAATGAGCCACCAAGCACAGCTGAAGAATTAGTATGGGCCTAGGGACTGATAGACAGTCTGGATGCAGCTATCCTGTTTGGAAGATTTGAGTAGTGTAGGTGTGGAGCATTCTATGCCAGTATCAGCTCAATGCCAGAAAATAGTTCCAAATATGTTTAAATTACTATTGCTGATGCAACTCCAGCTCCTAGGTGTTTCAGACTGGAAGGGACAAAGGAACCGACGTGTCATTTAGAGTCTGGCAGAATGGAGAGTCCTAACCTGCATACAACCCACGACACAGCTTCTGGGAGCAAAGTAGAGCCAGGTAGCTTTAATAATCCATATTGTTCTTCAGTCTCAACAGTATATAAAAATTCTAGATCCCAGATTGCCCACTGCCATGTTGTAAGTCAAAGTGTACAATGAGGACGAAAACTATTGTACCTCTGTTACATGGAAGACAAGTATCCAAAACTCCACTACCTAAACAAGATTGTCTAGAAAACTTGTTACAGATTTTAGACTGTTCAAAGTGACTGGATGCTATATGAAATCCTATCAGAAAAAACTGTCTGTTTGTAGACTTAAAGAGACAATCCACTCAGTTTACCTTTAAGTGAAGATTTTTGTAATGTGCTGGCTACAAAACTGGAGTTGAAAATCCATATTGCCATTTTAAAAAAAGCCTCCAAAGCCATTCTAAAATCATTTAATGTCCTGGAATTGTTATGAAATTCTTGTCTCCTATGTGGCAGCACTATATGATCAACTAGGTTAAAGTTTGTATTTCACTGTATTGAGGATCTATTCCTTTATTGGCTATTGTACTGCTAAAGCTTTCTGTTTCACAAAAAAGTCAGAAGTTTCATTTCCATTTTTGTTTGGTGTAGATTCGGTATAGTTTAGTTTCCAGAACCATAAACTGCATCCTGGTATTGTGTTTCTGTACCCAAGGAGAAATTAACATTTCAGTTTTGTTTGATTACTGTTTTATTAAAATTTTTCACAGACTGTCTGTGCATTCTGACTACTCTGAACTGGCACGATCAAAGTCAGTATGGAATTATTTAGATCATGGCTGACAATTCCTTATGCTAGTAATGTACCCCAAATTAATTCAGCATGTCAGCTAATATTAAAGGAGTACTGCTGTGGTACAGCCTTTTTCTGAATCATAAGTGCATTATCAATGCAGATATTTCATATAAGTCTGAGCTATCGTGCCTTCTAAGATGCCAAGTTCCTTCAGATCATTTTGCACTCTTTTCACTTGGCTTCTTGAAAATCCAGAAGAGATGGATATTCTAGAAACTAGGTAGTTTTAAAACATTTACCTTTTGCTACAAACTGCTCTCCCCTATTGTGGAAGAAATGTTGCTGGAATTGCAGTAATGTCAGCTATGTCAGACAAACTAATATGAGGTTCTTTGCCTGGATAGTGGGACCAAGGTAAGACAAACCATGAACCAGTAACAAGTCAGGCCTTACATGAGCAGGAAAATTTAAGGAACAAATCTCTTTTTCTGTAGTTCTTGCTGGGTGCCAGGTATCCAGCTTCTCAGGAAAGCTGGGCTAAACAAAATCTTGGTTCATTTCAATAATTTCCTGGATAAAGCCTTAAAAATTTCATTCCGCTAGAAGAATATACATATGTATTTTTTATTTGTTTTCCTGTTATGATTCAAAGTACTTACATATAATAAATATCTAGAGGATGGGTTTCAAGAGGATGGGACCAGACTCCTTTCAGTGGTGGCCAGTGACAGGACAAGGGGTAATGGACACAAACTAGAACACAGGAAGTTCCATCTCAACATGAGGAAAAACTTCTTTACTGTGAGGGTGGCAGAGCACTGGAACAGGCTGCCCAGAGAGGTTGTGGAGTCTCCATCTCTGAAGATATTCAAAACTCACCTGGATACGATCCTGTGCAGCAGGGGGGTTAGACTAGATGTTCTCCAGAGGTTCCTTCTAATCCCTACCATTCAGTGAGTCTGTGATTCTGTGATTACAAGTATTTCTTTGGTCAGGCTCCAGCACTTGGAGGAAAACAGCCCTCTTGTTACTCAAATCAGATTGTGCACCCTCTGGTGAAATGAGTGTTTCTTCATTTAACAAAATAATTATAGTGTCAAGATGGAACTGACAATCCAATCTACTTGTTGAAAGTGCCCTCAAAAATGAGAACTGTATCAAGATCTTTCTTTCCAAGATTAAAGATAGTAAAAATTTCAAGTGAACTCAGTAAAAGGTAAATTCTACATGGACTTGTTTTTCCTTGGGGTTTTTGGGTTTTTTTTTTGTGTCTAGATTCTTTTTACAGTTATGATTAAGTAGTTTTCAGAGAACCTAGCCCAAATATGTCACAGGTCTTCCATCACCATTCTTTAAAAATCTACTTTCTAGGAATTTCCCAACCAAGGATCCCTTCCTTCCTGAAAATGATCTGAGTTTAAAGACCTTTAACGTAAAACATCTCTCCTCTAATATATCTAATATATTGGGAGGAATATTTGCACCCAAATTTGGGTTCTCTAGATATCTCTTACTAAGAATACAGTTTAGAAAGAAATTTATTTCTGTACTGGCTGAGTCTTACATTTTACATAAAGATATCTGCCAAAACTGAATTTGTGGCATATCCTATCAGCTCCATTTTAAGGAGCAGAAAGATTGCAAGATCATTCACTTAACATTATTGAAATATTTCCCCTTCAATTTAGCATTTTTATTTTAAGATCTCTGAAAAGTTCAAGATCCATGGGTCTGAAATTTGACAGAGCACTTACTCATTTCCTAGAAAACATGCCCCAGTAGAACTATTTGAGGTACAAAGAATATTTAGGTTCTTTGGTAGTATTTAACTTTTTTTTTTTAGAATTAAAAAACATACTGTTGACTTTAAATATATCTAGTAATTAGTGGGGTTTTTTTGTTCTTTTAAAGCTGTTTGAAGCTCTGCATCAGCCAGATCTTCCTTTATAGTAGAATCTTCTGTGTAATTTAAACCTCTTAGTCTTGGATTTCATTTCTACATTTGATAAGGCTTTTGAATAGAATAGAAACAATAACTCCTAATGGAATTGAATAGGGAATTCTAACATAAATAGACTGCAGATTTAGTGAATAATTTTACTGTAATTTCATTTTGTCTTCTAAGCTCTATGTCAGAAATTATTTTGTTCAATTGAAGGCATCGTGTTGGATGAAATATTTTTTTCTGAGTGATTCAAGTGATTACTAGTAGATCTTACCAAATATTTTGTTGATGATGTGATTGATATGATGTGATGGATATGAACACAGTAATGGTGCTCATGACATTTTAAGTGGTGATATTGCTGTTACATACCCAGAAACTTTGGAAGACTTTTATAATATGTAAAGTTTGAAGCTTTGCCCTCTTTAGTTAAGGTATGTTATTTGTAAAAGTAATTCTGTGCTGATAAAGTAATTACAATCATGACCATAGCAATGCTTTGGATGCTCCTGAGATAATTCTGACCTCTGTTGGCAAAGCACAGCAATTGAAATGCATGCTCAGCAGCTGTCACGCTAAACAGGTAAAGGAATTTGGCAGAAAGTAAACCTCCTTGCATTCCAGCTTGTCCTCTGCTATCAGAGGGGCTGGGGCAGCTAGGAGTCTGAGTGAGTGACAATTCTGCATTGGAAGTCCTGTTGCATGCAGTACTGAACTGCCACAATTGTGGACTCACAGGTAGTGCAAACACTGTTCAGTCTAGTTGCATCTGATGAACTAGCACGGCTGGACTTGGGCTGTTTGTTCAACTAGGAATTTACTGTGACTTGATTGGTGAATGGGGCTGTTTATTTGGGGCCAATTCAGCACTCTAAGTCCAGTAGAGTTCAGTATACTGAACTATACGATTACAGACTCACAAATAGCATGGAACACCATTCAGTCTAGTTACATTCAATGAACTATCACAGCCAGACTCATGTGGTTTGGTCGCCATCAGTTAGGAACTAGGATGGCTAGATTAGTGAATGGTGCTGTTTATTGGGATTACAAACTGCAGATTCTTTAGATTGCTGGTGATGATACACTGTATACAGAAGCAGGTGCAAATAATATAGCAAAGTAAGACAACATAAAGTTACACATAAAGCAACATAAAATTCTTTGAGCAATATAGCAACACAATTTTCTATAGAGATTCCTAAGTTTTCTAGGATAGCTAAATGTTCAAATCTCACTCAAGGTGTTCCTGGCAGGGGGAAGAGAGGCTCAGTCCATCAACTGGTCCCAGAAGTCAGCAATGGTCCCTATCAGGTGGAGCTTGAGTGACTCTAGTCATGCATATCTTTGTTGTGATCGGTGTAAATTTACCTTGCTTCATGTTTAAAGGTATAGGTTAACAGAAATTCAGAGTGCATGCTTAGTGAGGGGTGGTCACACGTTGGAGATGGGTAGCTTTTGGGATGGAGGTGTGTTTATAATAATATTATAATGAGCAAAAGTTTACCTGAAGAACATGATTTTGTCAGGAAAATGATGAATCCCTAGCTCAGTTCTGGTTCAGTTCTTACTCAGAGCAGAAACAGTGCAGCATCTCAGTACCATAGTACACTAGGTCCCCACAGATCAGAGAGGCATCTCCACTCCACTCTACCCTCTGTGTACTGCTCTCTCAGTGTTAGCACATCAAGCTCCTCTGATGTTGCCAACCTCCAAGATCGCCAAGGGAACTTAACTGTGAAAAGGACTTTTGGCATATCAGCTGCTCTTCACCCTGGAAGTTTCTTGAATGCTGAACCTTTTCTTAAAGTGTGAACAAAAGTTTTAATTTTTAAGTCACCTCCAGTAATTATTCCACAGTAGTCAGACAGTTCTGTTTTGATAGTATTTATTTAAGACATGACATGTTGCTGAGAGGAGAAAACTAGGCATAATTCTTTTTTTTTTTTTGAAAGCTTCTTTTGTCCTACCTTTCTGATTAGCTTGAATGAAAATGATAGTGGATTTATGCTCAAACTGTCCCTAGGTAATAAAATTTCTTGATGCCAGAGAATACACTATCATCCAGTCTCTGTTTTATCCAGATTTTCTATACTATGCCAACAAAATTTAAACATGACATATTATAATAGCTCAATGTGTTGAAGATTGGATGTTGCAAAGATTGAATTTTAGGTTATGCACTATGTCTGATATAGCCACCATTCTGTAATACAATATTTAATCCTCTGAGAAAATGTGATTGGTTTTGCTTAGTTGTATTTATGCAAAAGTTAATTTCACATTAATCAACTTTCTTATTTAATGTGTTAATGCCATTAAAAGAAGTAAAGAAATACTGAATGGATGCAAACTCAACAGGTGCAAGGGTTTTTTTTATGTGCAGTAACTATTATTTCTATCATATATTAGTCATATCTATCTTTATCTTGAAAATGTCTTTCATAGGTTGTGCTCTTGTTAATATAGTGCTGATGGAAAGAACAAGTGTTAGCACTTCAATGCATCCAGGTAACAGGCAGATAGTCTATGCTAGTATCCTAACAAAGACAAGTGAACCTTGGCTTTGAAACTGTTACTCCAGAGAACAGACTCAAATTGTTTAATATTTTATATTATGGATAAGGAGGGTGCTTAGTACTGCTTTGGGTTATGTTTGATCGAGGTTCCTTTCAATTACCTTGTATCGTGCAAAAATGTCCTGTTGCAGGCTTCAGATGTTCTCCAACTTGCACATTGTCTGCTTAACGCATAATGTGCTTTTCTATCAGAAAGCACAAATGTTGTCTATATTTTGTATGTATGTGATATGTCATTGATGATAGGTTTGTGATTCGTATTTTGGAAGTTAGTTGCTGAAGCTGCTGTCTTTCACTGTTATGAGTTTAGCTTGTTTATGGTAGATTGTCCAAAAGGGTTGGGCATTGTTGCTGCTGTTATGACATAAACATATGGAAGCTTTGGTGTGAGAATATGAAAAATCATGTGGATAGTTGATGCAATACCGTGTGGTTGAGACTCATGTCTCTAACAAGTGGTTGATTTCATTGGTGCAGGGATTATGACTCTACTAGAGGTTGATTTCGGAATCTCCTTTGCACAGCTCAACATAAACTAAAGAGAGGTGTGGGATGGCCTTCAAGAATCATGTACTTTTCTGGTGTCAATTTTGACAGGATTTGTCTCTTCTGACAGAAATACACTTTGTTTGATGAAACTCAGATTAGGAAGGACGAGGTATTAACACCAGATGAATTTCAGACTCTATAGTTAGCATGTTTTGTTTTCTGTGTCCTAGAGATATAACAAAGAGTCTCATCTCAGGTTAGCTTCTAGGATGAGCAGTCTTTAATTATGGAATGAGGTCATAGTTCTAACGGCATCCAGATTTTTAAATTTTTTGAAATATATTGTTATTCTTCCTGGTGCTGCTTCCAGTGCCAGAGCTTCAGGAATTTTTATTCAACTTAAACAAGTGTCAGTAAGTGTTCCATAAATAATTTAGAGGTTTTAAAGTCTCCTTTTGTAATAAATATTGACTTTACTTGTCTGTTTTAAAAACTGCATACACCTTGAATTTATGATGGATAGGAATACAATGTTAGACCTCAAAAAATATATTCTGGAAAAACTCTGTAACCTTTTTTACTGAAGATTCAAGGTCATAGGAGTTACAAAAAAGAAAGACTGAAAGAATATTTGTCCTAAAAAAACATGTCATCATGTGTATTCTTGAGAGATAGAGAAATGAGGCTTTGCTTCTGTTTGTTTCTGATCTGAGAAATATTGGAGTGCTTTTTTTTTG
This sequence comes from Zapornia atra, assembly GCA_013400835.1. Taxonomy (NCBI): domain Eukaryota; kingdom Metazoa; phylum Chordata; class Aves; order Gruiformes; family Rallidae; genus Zapornia; species Zapornia atra. The sequence continues at coordinate 3,496 of VZTU01003011.1, read as the reverse complement.
GTGTGTGTAATCTAATTTTAATAAAAGAAGAAGTTGGAGTGGTCTATCTGAGGATGTGTTCTGTTCTTCCAAAGAAAATATTGATGAAATATACTTCAGTTCAGTGTTCATAGGTATATTCATGTAAATGTATCTTACAATCATGAGATATACAAGGGCTTTCAAAAACCTTCAGAAGATCCACTTCTGTTGCTGTGCTTACAGGAAAAATAATTACTGTTCATATAATTTCACTAAGTAGCAGTTGTCTAGGAAGACTTGAAAAAAAATGGCATTTATTTATAAGGGGATTTCAATATATGTATATACATATGTATATATGTATTACATATATACTGAAAAAAGTTATAGTCAAGTATGTCTTGGACAAGGGGGAATGGATTAAAACTAAAGGAAGAAAGGTTTAGCTTAGATATTAGGGGGAAGTTTTTTACAGAAAGAGTGGTGAGGTGCTGGAACAGGCTGCCCAGAGAAGTAGTGGATGCCCCGTCCCTGGAAGTGTTCAAGGCCAGGTTGGATAGGGCTCTGGGCAACGTTGTGTAGATCCAGGCCTGGAGGTTGGTGGCCCTGCCTGTGGCAGGGGGGTTGGAGCTCTATGATCCTTGGGGTCCCTTCCAGCCCAGACCATTCTATGATTCTATGATTCTATGTCTGATTGGTTTTGTCTGTTTTATGGCCTAATATTGCCTAATGCAGTGGAGCCATGTTCCTAGTTGATCTTGATCAGTCTATAAATTTTATACAAAGCCTATACATATGATTCATAACAAAAGTGTTGAACTGATCTACCTCATATATAGAGGGAGCCCAAACTCATGGAGTTGGTCTCCATAGGGACATTTAATCTGATGCACTGATCTTCAGCATTAGCCATTTAGCATCCCTGCAGATTGTTCAGGTAATGCAAGATCATACCTGGAGATATAGTTTACAACAGTTTTAAAACACGGTTCACATTGTTTAAAAATGAATTATATTATTTATTAAATATCTGTTTTTTGGACTGTTTTCATAATTTAGTTAGTAGCTGTTCTCACAGTGTTCTTGTGCAGAATGATGCCAAATGAGAGTTAACATTTTTTTGTATAAGAATGACTGGATTGTCAAGGACAGAACTCTGGAATGGATCCAAGGATCTGTCTGACTCATCATTGACAAGCTGGAGTTACTAAGGTTCATGATGAATGAAGCAAAACCCCAGTTCGTCCCTATAGACAACTGGAATACAGAGGAACCCTGCTGTCATAGCTGATGAAAGCTCTCTCTTTTAGCCACTCAAGGCAAATTGATCTTGACTGTAAGGATAAGGCAAAGCTAACCAGTATTAGTCAGGAACATATTGCTCTCTGAATATGCCACAGTATTATGCAGTACACCCAGTGTACTTCCAGATGAGGAGTCTGTAAAGAATGATGAAGCCAAGCTAGTTAGATAAAGGTCAAATGCAGTGACCTGATATACATATATATATATAACAGATACTTTTAATAAAGGATTAATTTATTGCCTAATAAATTAGTGGTTGTGCTGCTGTGCTCTGCTGGACTTTTAGAGATGGACCTTTAATGCACTGATGACTCTTGGGTGATGAGCTTGAGAGTAGCTGGTCCAGGGTATTACTCGATTCTCCAACCTGCTATGGTATCTTTGTGCTCATTTGTGGATGTACACAGGATATGTTTACCATATAACCTAACACTTGTGTATGAAATTTTGTATGCTTTCTATCTCAGTACTGTTCTAGACTGTTCTTCGGGTATTTTACAATCACAATGTCCTCATATACAGATTCTGTAATTTCTTGCCTGAGAAGATTCTTTAGGGTTGCTTTTTAAGTCCTAGCTCTATCAAAATATGCTTTTATAAAGACCTTTTCTATTTCCTTCAGTTGCAGTTCTTCAGTTGTCCAAAGGTTATTGAAAGGATAAGGCCACATTGACACTGTGAGGGGCCACACTGAGAGACAAAGTTCTCATTGACACTGCTGGACTCATCATGGCTAAGGGTATTCTGTATATCCAAGACTTGTGTGTCTTTCTCTGTGTCTGGGATTCTGCCTCTCCTCAGCCACACAGTGAACTTCTGTCATCTATCATCAGGTTTTTCTTAGTTCTTTCCACTGGAGAAAATGTGGAGGCAGATTGGATTAATGACTGTACCAGTCTAGTGCTTCTCCAATCAGAAATATAGTTAGTAACAGTGAGAACAGTTATGGGCAAGTATACTAGGTTATCTGTTTGGCACTGAGGTTGTTTGTTTACTTTTATATGCTGCCACCCTACTGCAAATTTTAGTCTGGGCAGATGTACTCTGTTAAATCTGTCAGTGTTCATTTAGCAGTGATATTTCACAAAATTTGAAAAACAGTAATTACAAATAAGATACTGTTTTTATATTGCTGAACGTGATGCCTTTGTTCTACATGCTTTTTCTTTAAATTACCCTTTTTACCTCCATGCTTGTGTTATCAATTTAAGCGTCGAACCTGCTGTTGGTATATTTGGAAAAAGACCTGTTTCTAACCAGTTTTTGTCGCTTTTCATGGAGGGAAGAAGTACGATCCATAAAAGATAAGCATAACAGTAGTGCTAAATTCATACTGTTGTGACTCCATGGGTTTTTTGTTTTGTACTGCTTGATGTCCATTTTTATGGGTATTACTATTGCTGTACATATCATTCCTTAAACAGGTTTTCATGAACAAAACCAAATTCTGAATTCAATGATGAGAGATACAGCAGGAATGCTCTGTGAAGTTGAGCAATATTAGGTAGCTATTGATGCTTAGGCCTGAGGTAGGTTAGATGAGAGTGAATGACTCTTGCTAATTTGTCCTCAAATTTCTGTTCCCAGTTAGCATTCAAAAGGGGTTACATGTATACTGGAGGCTTCTACAGCAATTGGGAGGAAGAAACTCTTCATTGCCTTTCAGAGAGACATAGAATCACAGATAGGCACCCTGTAAGCATCCCAGTAGTGTTTTATTATAAATGTCTATCTCCCTTATGAGGAATCAAATAGTTCTCTATACTCACCTTTCTTATCTTATCCTAACTTGTTCTAAAGTTTCCAAGCTGAAGTGCATAATTCCTTGATAGGAAAGGAATGGAGATATCTGAGCAGAATCTTTGTATCCGGCACATATTCTCCACAAGGGAATTTTCTTTATCTGTGGAAATCTTCACTGCTGAAAAAGGTGGAAGCTGCATTTACCTTTAATTATGGTCTGCACTCCATTCTAATAGTAATTTCATGTTACCCTGATAAATCTTAAATTAATGGAATATAGATCACACCTGTAGATCTAGTATACTTAGCTATCTTGTAAAACCCTTGCATTTTGCTGAAATGAGATTTGCTGGATTAACTTGACCATACAACCTTTGGTTGTCATCTCTGTTTTGATCACAGGCAGTGCACACTTTCAATGGAATTAATTTATGATATCCAGCTCTATTAGGAGACTTCAAGGTAACAGTCCATATATATATATATA
>VZTU01003010.1:0-30074 GCA_013400835.1 Zapornia atra | reverse complement strand
GAGGTCTTAAAGATCATCTAGTTTAAATGCCGCTGCCACGAGGAGACAACCTTCTCTAGACCAGGAAGCTCAAAGCCCCATCCAGCCCTGCTGAATGGTTTGTTTTGAATATATATGCATAATTCACTATCGGTCTGTAATTTGTTCTTTCTTCTCCTGTGATAGCGGGTCTCAAATAAGCCAGCTACAAGGCATCGACCAATATGTTGTTCTGTTAACTGCTAGATGCTCACACATTTATATGCCTGTGGACTGCTGCTAAACTATGTAAGAAAGCACACTGTGTTTGTTTGCAAACTGCATGAGTAACTCCAAGAATAAGGTTCCTGTGTACAGTCTCACACCGACAAACACTGTTTTTGCAAAAAATCTCCCCTCTAATTCCACCACATATTTAAACTCAAAGGAAATTAAAGCCAAATTTCAAACAAATATACTGATAAGATTGTCCAACTGTACTTGTTTCATGTAGGAGATCACAAATCTAACACAACACTTACTGTGGGCAGATTCAGGTATCTACTGTAGATATTCTCGAGAACAGAGTTGATATTTCAGTCTTTAAAATGTGATACAACTTGACTCTCATAATTCCACGTATTTACCTTGGATTCTAAAAAGCTTAATTACTTATGTGTCCCTTCATCACTAAATATATTTTTTACTAATTTTTCATTCATTCCTTTTGTAACCTTCAAGTAATTCAGTTCAACTTTTTGGGAATGTTATTCTTCTGAACCATAGCGTTTCTCTGATTTTAAGTGTTTGTTTTATTAGTACATCACCAGTTCCACTAAGGAGCTCTGTCCTTTGATGTTATAAAGAACAAGGTGTTTTGAATTCGGAAGCAACAGGAGATGGCAAAGAATTATTTCACTCAAAAAAGAAAAAAATTACAGTGAATGTCAAAACATGTCCATCTAATTAATATTTTTTAATTTAAAAAACAACAAAAAAATCAACTTTTTCACTTATCCTCCTCCCCCTTATGCTGCATATTGTGCTCATATTGAGCTGGTGAAACCACAGGTTTGTGTAAGCTGTAACATGTGTTGAAAAAAACCCAGCCTCCTTCAGGCCTTTAAATAACTCCCAAAGAGGAATTGCACATTTCAGAATAGTTGGAACCTATGTACCCTGTTGTGTTGACAAACATGTCTTAATTCCTGCTTGTGTGGAACTATTTGGACAACATAAATTCTTGTAAAACTTATTTCTATCAATGCAAACAGAGTTCTGAGATAGGTAGGATTGAAGATCTCTTACTAAAGCTGAGGTAACAGAGGTCAAATGTAGTGTGGACCATGTCTGAAAAGGGGAATACTATTCAGATCTCTGCTTGTGTGATTATTTTAAGAAAAATTTGGAGTCACTTCAGCAAAAGTTGACACTATTGCAAATGTAATGACAGTAAACATATATATTAGAAATATATATAACTTGATTTTTTTCATACTAAATACCGTGTCCAATCTAGTGGATGAGTCAACATTTTATTTACTTTGTCTGCCTTTAGCAAAGGTTTTTGTGGTTTTATTTTTCTCCATAAATGCTCTGGGATTAGGACTGCTGTGAATATTTTATATATGCTCCTCTGTATGAGTTGGCTTGCTTGTAAGAAAGAGTGACGTTTATTGTGAGTAGCTAAGCAGTAAATGTCAGACCATATTTTACCATTGTCCATTGGTAACTTTCATTAATCTTTTCTCAGAACATGTCTGCTAGGAAGCAAAGGTGATGGTGCTTTCCTGCTTGAGAAGTCACATTCCTTCAGCAATGTATCATCAGAAATTTTAGAATTCTTCTCTGGGTTGCTTTTCTAGGGCAATTTTTGTGCCACACAAAGAGACTTCAGGAAAGATTTGTACATCTCTTCAGTGTACTGTGTAATTATATATTTTCTATTGTATATAGCAGATACCTAGTACTTAACAAGCAAATAGGCTATACATTAACATGCTTACCAGCACAAACACCACATCTAGTGAGTTTCTGCTGGTTGGGTAGTCATCAACAGTGGGGAATGGTTGACTGTTACTTGAAGGACGGTCATTGGTATTTTCAAGTTACCATCTTCCAATTATTTGATTGTTTCCTTAAGATTTTATAGCTTCCAGCTAGTAGTATTTACACGTGGCTTTGATAATTGCTATCTTAAACTTCTGTGTTTATTCATTTCTTATCTATAATTCGTTTAGGTCATATAATTTTCACACCTTCGCTATTATTTTCTCTTAAAACTGAATTAACTTCATACAGCTGTGTTGCATCAAGCTGGCTTTGGATCACAGACAGTTGAAATCTTATGCCAAGGGTTTCAGTTTCATCTTGAAAATGTCAGTAATTGACTCAAAATTCTTTGCATTTCTCTTTCAAACTGATAAAAAGCAACAAATGCAGAATAAACAATATTTTTAGATGCTTTTGGGAAACCTCCAAAGGAAGAGCATTAAATGAGCAAATTGAACCTAATGCATGTTTCTGAGGGAATTGTCTTAATAAAGACTGGTTAAAATTATGATGCTATCTTTAGAGATTGTCCTTCAAAAATAAAAGAAATCAGACAAGTAAATAGAAAAGCTACAAACATTAACCGGAAAGTTATTTATGGGTTCTTGCTCATCTGATAGGAACGAGCTGTAATATTTTTAGATAAGACAGTTTCAAGGTTATGTTTGTGCACTGTCTAGCACTACAGTTCAGATTGTTCATGAACATTCCAAAAGCTCTAGATGTAGCATATAAAAAAGACATAATTCTGATAATTTTTTCTTACACATTCATTGCTTGTGAAATTGGGATGGTTTCTAGGCTATGATACATTTATTTCTGCATTGTACAGTATAATTGTGATACAAAAATTTGTTAGAGGAAATCCAATTTAATTTAAAAACAGCTTGCTCCATGACATTTTGCTGTGGCAATCAATGACAACTGCTATAAGTTAATTAATAATTAATATCCTTGTGAGGTGAGCAGTCTTTGTGGGACATTGCACTGAATAGATTACTGCAATAAGAAAGCTGCTTATAAATGGGGTTCTGCACTCCAGCAAACACGGCTTCTTTAGCTGTTATGCTCCTTCAGGTTTTAAAAATTGTTGAATATTTGCTGTTGACATAACACTGATGTGGATTTTGTGAGAGAGTCTAAACCAGAAGTCCACCCAAATGATACTAATGTTTTCAAACTCTTTAAAATAAAAGTGCACTGAAAAAAGGCTGTTGAAAAGCATAGTGGCACTCAGTGCAGATGTTAAAAAATGATGTAAATTCAGAACTTTTTTCCAGTGTGGTTTCTGCCCCTGAGCAAAAGTTTTATGCTACTTGTTTGTACCATGTTCATTTAATCAAATACAGATGATTGCAAGGTAATTATCTACAAAACAAGAATAATGCAGGGCATAGCTTTGTTAAACTTTGACATAAAAGACCCTTTTCAAGCTCTTTCCAATTAGTATCATGTAGTTACTGCTATCTCTGCAGATAAAAAGATAAAGTTTAAATGAATTACTTTTCCATTTTTAATTAAAGAGACCATAGATCCCCATAGTCTCACTTTTTTATTTCTTTGTTTAATCTACGTAGTTCTTTTGCTGTCATTTGATTATTATGCATTGTATCTTTGTTACTTTTACTTCCACAATTTGTCTTGATGTAAATAATGTGAAGGGAATATCTCATATTTATTCCTCATACTTCACTATCATTTAAATGTTAAAACTCTGTACAGATTATATGGTAGGAAAGCATTACAAAAAACCTAATTATTTTTGTATAATCAAAGCATTTTAATATCAATTTTATAGTATGCATGTCATAGAATCATAGAATGGTTTGAGGTGAAAACTCATCTAGTTCCAACTGCCCTGCCATGGGCAGGGACACCCTCCACTGGACCAGGTTGCCCAAAGCCCCATCCAATCTGGCCTTAAACACTGCTAGGGAGGGGGCATCCACAACTTTTACGGGCAGCCTGTGCCAGTGCCTCACCACCCTCACAGGCTTCCTAATATATAATTCTATAAATTATCAGGGACAACAAGTCTAGTTTTTATATAGATATTTGAAACAGTAACCTGTCAGAGACACCTAAGTACTAGGTTGTGGCATATGGAAGACACAGACTGCAGTGGATGCAAGCATTGAATCAACTTTATTACATATATTACTGCTAAATACCTTTCTCTAAAGGGAGGCTCCACTTGTTCCCCCAATGGTTACTCAATTCGGGTCTCTAAATAGTACAAAGCTAAACACTTCTCTTTTTCCAGGCTGGCATTCCATAATCTCCTCCAAGTTCCCATTCACTCCCAGATTCATGCATATCTTGCTGTTCCAGATTATTGCTCAACACATACTCTCACGTTCTTTATTTAACCATCACTTCTTGGCATGTTGCCTGGACCAGTCTTTGGAAGTACATTTCCATTCTCTATACTAGGTTACCTGGTCCTTTCCAGTGTAAGACTGAATTCCTTGGTTGAAAGATATGGAATGTGAGATGAAAAGGAGGAAGGGAGAAATTTCAGCCCAAATGGTACAGTCTTGCATGACAACAATAAGCACTAATCATTACTGATTGATTGTACCCCCCCTTCATTTTATATAAATTTTAAATTTAAAAAAAATAAAAGAGGCTAAATCAATATTTCCTCTCAAAAGTCTAAATTCTGGCTTTTACTTAAAATCTTTTTATGATTTTGCAAATGCAGATAATTGTAAAATGTCTCTGTTTGATGAGTGCATGCAATGAAGTTCTTCAGCATCATGTCTGTGCACTGTACCTCCAATTTTCATTAAGGGATAAAATATATTCCTCCTGCTCTGTTTTTAAAAAGACACTGTACCTTCTCTGTTGTCTGTAGAACTTGTTTTGATTAATGTGTTGGACATATTAAAACAGGCTTTGTAAGGATCCCTGGATCTTAACCAGAGTATTTTTGAGAGTTGGAAAAGTGGGTATAGACCTCAGCATTGCAAACATGGCAATAGTTCCAAGCCTTTAAAAAAGCAGACATTTTTGTGAGTCGAGGAACTTCACAACTAGATAACATTATTCCAATCTACAAAAAGGGTGTGAGGGAACTACAAACCTGTTAGTCTAACCCCAGTTTCTGGAAAAAGTACAGACAAGATTTTACTGGATACTACTGAAAGGTATTTAAATAAAGGAATCATCAGGCACAGTCAATATAGATTCACAAAAGGAACGTCCTGTTTAATTCACAGAATCACAGAATCACAGAATGTTAGGAGTTGGAAGGAACCTTGAAAGGTCATCTAGTCCAACCCCACTGCCAGACCAGGATCACCTAGACTAAATTGCACAGGAACGCCTCCAGGTGGGTTTTGAATATCTCCAGAGAAGGACACTCCACAAACTTGTTAACTGTACACTTATCCAGGTCATCAATGAATATATTGAATAGTACTGGTCCCAGTACTAACCCCTGAAGGACTCCACTAGATACAGGCCTCCAGCTAGATTGTCCCATTGATCAAAACTCTCTGGCTTCTGCCCTTCAATCAGCTCTCAATCCACCTCACTACTCAACCTTCCAGACCACACTTCCTCAGTTTAGCGATGAGGAAGTGGGAGACGGTGTCAAATACTTTACTGAGGTCAAGGTAGACCACATCCACTGCCCTACCATAATCTATCCACCTGGTTACATCCTCATAAAAGGCTATTAGATTAGTCAAGCAGCATTCTCCCTTGGCAAAACCATGTAGACTGCTCCTAGCAACCTTCTTATCCTTGACGTACCTGACAGCACCAAGGATAAGTTATTTCATCACCTTTCCAGGGATTGAAGTGAGGCTGACAATTCAATATCTTTCTACAATAAGGACACCCACCTAGTAGATGAAGGGAAGGCTTTTGATACTGTTCCTTACAGCATCTTTTTGGACAAGCTGTCTGACTGTGGGATGAGTTTATGGTTTTCTGAGTGAAGAACTGGCTGAATGTTAGCACTCAAAGTATAGTAGTGAATAGGGCTGCATCTGTCTGGCAATCCACCCCAGTGGTATTCCTCAGTGTTCTATTCTAGGGCCAGTTCTGTTAAATGTATGTATGTATCAACAACCTGGATACAGGAGTTGAATGCACCATTAGCAAGTTTGCTGGTGAAACAAAACTGTGAGGTGTTATTGATTCTCTTGAGGAACAGGAGGCCTTGCAGTGAGATCCATATAGATTGGAGCACTGGGCTATGATTAATGGCAAGAAATTTAGCAAGTCAAAGTGTCAGATACAGCATCTAGGATGGAGAATTACAGGTAGGAGTATAAATTACTAGAGGAGTGGCTGGAGAACAGCCCTGCAGTAAGGGATTTGGGGGTGATGGTCAATATGAGTCATCATTGTGCCCTGGCAGCCAAGAGGGCAAACTGGACCATGAGGTGCAACAAACACAGTATAACCAGATCCTCAAAAGAGGTGATTACCCCACTGTATTCATAAATGGTGTGGCCTCACCTTGAGTAGCATGTGCATTTCTGGGCTCCACAGTTTAAGAAGAGTGTAAAGGTTTTTGAATGCATCCATAGGAGGGCAACAAAGCTGTTGAAAGGGCTAGAAGATGTGCCCTATGAGGAACAGCTAAGGACTCTGGGCTTGTCTAATTTGAAGAAAATGAGGCTGAGGATGACCACATGGCTCTCTACAGCTTCACGAGGATGAAAAGTTGAAAGGGGTGTGCTAAGCTCTTCCTGCTAGATCATGTGGAAATGTGTCAAAGCTGCACCAAGAAAGATTTAGACTGGATATTAGGAAGCATTTATTTACTAAGAGGATGGTAAAACACAGGAAGAGGCTTCTTAGAGAGGTGGTTGATGCTGCAAAGCGTTCAGTATTTAAGAGGCGTTTGGAAAATGCCCTTAAAAATGTGCTTTAACTTTTGGTCAGTCCTGATTTGATCAGGCAGTTGGACCAGATGATCATTGGAGGTTGCTTCCAACTGAATTATTCTATAACAAACACTGAAGCTTCTGTAGATGTTAAGTACCCAACATTCATGTTGAACTTTTAAACATACTCTAGATGAGCTCTAAAATTGGACTAGATAATAATTTATGCATTTTGATTCTTTCATGGTTCTGGGTTTGAGCATCAGATTAGAACTGTGTAGGAACACATAACTAACTAGTATTCTAATTAACTGTAATTAAATGTAATGCAATACAATTAAATGTAATTAAATTAAATGCACCCATTACTATTTAGAATATGTAATGAGAACAATACTTGTAAACAAACTCTTGTTTCCACAGAGAAAAGTAAATAAACATTAAGAAAGCTCTTTTGTCTATTCTCTTTCCAAATCCATTAGCATCAAATTGTTCTTGTTTCCTAAATAAGGTCGTTTTCTGCGGTAATAGGCCTAAGGCTTTAATCACCTCAAAGTTTGCATTTGTGGTTCCATAGCTTAGAGACTTTATTATCTAGAATCTAAATTAAAATATCAGCTCTAATCAGAGGGATGTGAAGATTATTTTTTTTTCCTCACATAAATATTGCTTTTCTGGAATAAAGCAAGAGTTTATATCACATTAGTTGTTTACATATCTACCAACTCTTAGAAATCAAACCCACTGACTGATCAATTTCTAAAGAGAAGTGACTTTTACTGCTTGTAAGCTCACATTCTGCATGTGAAAAAGGAGCAAAACTTACCATTTTTTTATAGCAATTTGGTAATTTTTTTTTTTGTTTGAAGAGACCCCTGAAGATCACCTAGTCCAGCCTCCCTACTAATCAGGATCACCTAGAGCACGTTGCACAGGATTGTGTACAAGTGGGTTTTAAATATCTTCAGAGAAGGAGATTCTACAACCTCTCTGGGCTGCCTGTTCCAATCCTCTGTTACCCTCAGAGTAAAGAATTTTTTTCTCATGTTCAGACAGAACTTCCAGTGCTTCAGGCTGTGCCCATTGCTCCTTGTACTGTCACTGGGAACTAATGAAAAGAGTCTCTTCCCTTCCTCTAGACATCCACTCTTTAGATATTTATAAGCATTAATCAGATCCCCTCTCAGTCTTCTGCAAACAGCCCCAGCTCTCTCAGCCTTTCCTCATACAAGAGGTGCTCCAATCCCTCCATCAATTTTGTTGCTCTCCACTGGAATCTATTCATAAGTTCCCTGTATCTTGAACTGGGGACCTCATAACTACACACAATATTCCAGATGTGGCTTAACCATGGCAGAGTAGAGGGGGAGGATAACTCCCTCAACCTGCTGGCCACACTCAATGCACCTCAGGATACCATTGGCCTTCTTGGCCACGAGGGCACACTGCTGGCTCAAGCATGGAGAGCTTGTTATCCTTCAGGACTCCCAGGTCCTTTTCCACAGAGCTGCTTCCTAGAAGGTCAACCCCTAACCTATGCTGATGCCTGGTGTTAGTCCTCCCTCGGTGCAGGAAATTACACTTGTCCTTGTTGAACTTAATTTGGTTCCTCTTCTCCCAATTCTCTAGTCTGTCAAGACCTTACTGAATGGCAGTGCAGCCTTCTTGTGTGCGAGGCACTCTGCTCTGTTCTGTATTGTCAGCAAATTTACTGATGGTACACTCTGTCCCCTTGTCTAGGTCATTGATAAATCTGTAGAAGAAGACTGGACTAAGCACTGTTCTTTGGTGTACACTACTGCCTACAGGCCTCCAACTAGACTATCCATTTATCATAATGTTCTGGACTCTGCCATTCAGCCAGCTCTGAATCCACCTCATTGTCCACTCATCCTACCCATACTCCCTAAGTTTGTTTATAAGGATGTTATGAGAGACGGTGTCAAAAGCCTTGCTGAAGTCAAGGTAAACAACAACCTCTACTACACATTAGCAAAAGTTCTAGGAACATTTTTCTGTCGTTCAGCTTTGTTAAATATGACAGAAGTCTCTCTTAGAGTTCATGTTCCTGAGAGCAGCAGTTGCATTGAAATACACTATAAACAGTTCGTAAATGGAAAATCTTTCAGATATTCAGCCCTCTCAGGGTTTAAGATTGTCTTTGTTCTATGCTGCATTCACCAAAACATAAGTAGATACAGATCAGTCAATTTTTCATAAGCAATCTCAGGACCTGATCACAGAAGTTCTGTGCAGGCCAGACACCTAAGCATTTTCAGCAGACCGTGGGAAGCTTCATGATTCTGTGGCTACCATGCTCACAAGTCCAGTGTTAGTTGGTATAATGCTATCTATCTCAATTGATCTACATGAGTGGTATCCTCTGAGGTGGTCATGACATTCACAAAATGTCAACCTTTACCCAATAAACCCTACTGAATGAAAACCAAACAAATCCACCTTCAAAATTTATAATTTTAATAAAGGACAAAAGCCCATGCCCCTCTAGTCCTGAAAGAGAAGAAATGCCAGAGATTTTGAGAAGTTTATTAGAGAATTCTACTGCAGCTGATTTTTCATGGATGGGGCTTAGATTTAGAAATAAGTGGCAAGAACTGTTAGATTTAATTTCATATATTACATTTGGAAATGAAAACTGATCTGGCAGTGAGGGGCTGTTGCTATGGTGAAGTTGTAGGAGCTCCAACATCCCCCAACAACTGAGTGCCTTACAACAGCTTCTGTGTGAATAGGACATATCCCAAACAGCTGTTCATTCTACTTGCTTAGGTCTCTCAATAAAGGTTTTGGCTGGTAAGATAGACTTTCTCATCCTATAACATGTATGCATTACTGGAGTAAAAATATACTCTGGTTATATTGATTTTGCTCCACAAATCTAAGGTCTTGTATGCAAGAACATCTGGCTGATAAGGATATTTGATATCTGGTTAATGGTAAATAAGCATAAAATCAAAAAAATCCTGCAAACCCTGTGGATTAGCAGATATCAGTGAACATAACAAAGAGTGGAGTGCTCAGATCTCTGACTGATGAGCTGTTGGAATAACCTTGAATTCTTTTGGGGCCCATGGGAAATAACAAACTCATTATGGGATATTTCAGCCTTTTTGTGGGACTATTTATAACTTACTGTAGTATGCTTTAAGGGAATCATATGAATCAGTGAAACCTTTTACAGGATAATTAAGGAAAGCTAGGGATCAAGAAAAATGCGTGAGGATTAACAAAAATAAATGTGTGGAAATGAAGAAAAATGGCTCTCATAATGTATAAACAGCTTGATGGTCAGCATGATTATATGGCCAAGCCCTGCATAAGAGCTGTGTTCCTAACCTTCATTTTTTCCCCCATCTGAATATGTTCTCTGTGCTCTCAGTTTGAGTGAGAAGACACCACCTATGAGAAAAAAGCCAAAATCAGAGCCAGTGGCTGGGTAGGGGGCCAAACATATTTACAGCACATGGAGTTAGCTTTGTGACCTATTGGTGTGAGTGTGCTTGTGAGAGTGAGGGTGAATGTGTGTTCCACCATTGAACTTAATTGTGATCAGCTGGGGAGGAGAAGTATGACTGATAATCTGGGTTGTTCTTGTTGATTTAAATGCTTTATAAGTTGAAGTAAGCAATGGTAAAATCATATATACTCTGTGTGTGTATTTGCATCTTTGGTATTCATATTGTACATATAACAGCCTCCATTTATTAGAGTGGGAAGCAGAAATTCATTGGATTTAAAGCCTTCCAAGTCTACTGTTCTTTAAGCCTATGACAACACACTTTCTTCCAGTTTTCCAAAATTATTCCTATTTTACCTGTTCATTTGGACTACCCATGAAACTTCACTTGTTCTATTTAACCTGCAAAAATAAAGCTGGATGGCCATATCACTAAGCTTCTGTGTTAATCCAAAAATGAAAACAGAGAACAAGTAAGATGGGATGTTTTCTGCCATTTGGAATAAAGATTATGCTACAAAAAACAGGACTGAATTTTTAGATCATTATATTTAAGTGAATCCTGGCCTCAGATTCACTTGCTTAGAATGTTTAACTTAAAAAATACCTGAGAGAGAAATATTTTAAAAGAATAAGCACAGATAATTAATATGAAGATTTTGCTGTGGCTTTAAAATTGGTTTTCTGCTCTTTTTTTCTTTTTCTTTTTTTTTCTTTTTCCTTTATGGAAAGGTATTTTATGGTATTTTTCTGTTTCCCTAAATTGTTTATCTTTTCATTGGTATTGACATGAGCTGAGCAGTTCAGAATATTTTATGGGCAAGATCTATGCATCTACAGTATAGTTACTATGCATGTTAGACGGACGTGATGTGTATGCTTACATACTATGTAGAAAAACCTCAAACTTCTTGTACATCTTGCAGTAAGATTTTTTTTTTTCCCCCCAGATAAAGTAAGAATAAAACACTTTGGAATGAAATCTAAAGTATAATACTGACTTAATGACTATATGGCTTGTTCAAAGGATAGATCTTCATTTCAGGGTCAATAAATTGCTGCTTATAATGTATGCTTTGTTTGCAGCATTTACCACTGAAATGTTAACTCTGCTTGGCTATGTTTCATGAAGTTTCTTATCAGACAAGCAAAGACTGTCTGTCAACTTCACACGTGGTCATAAGTTTTATTTTACTAAGAACAAAAATGAGGAACTGATGTATGGGGAGCGGTTCTAGGTAAGTATTTTCTTTAAATTATGTTTTACATCCAGTCCACTATAGGGAAAAAAAAAAAATCATCTGCTCAGTAGGAAACTGAGAACAAAACAAACCAAAAGAAAACCTGGGAAATCATGGGTGCCAAGTCCTTTATTAGGTTAAACGCTGAAAGTTATGAAGTCTGTCATTTCTACATCAAAATTCCCTCACATTGCTTAATTTGAGATACTAAAAATGCACAGCTAAATTTCAGGAATAAATTTTATTAGGGGACTAAGTCAGTTTTAGAGTAAGAAAAAGATGAGTACTGTCAAGTATCCATCTTAATGAGCAATGACTTCAGCAAGCAACATGGCCCTCAAAGAACATAGCAGTAGTCAGCCAGTCTGTCTGTCAGGAAAGTTCCAGTAGTGGACCTGAAGCTCAGAAACAGCAGAGGATGGGATAAATTTCTTTGGGAGGGTAATTGATCTTCTGTGGAGAAGGACATGGGGGTCCTGGTTGATGACAGGTTGGCTATGAGCCAGCAGTGTGCACTGGTGGCTAAGAGAGCCAATGGGATCCTGGGATGCATCGGGAAGAGTGTGTCCAGCACGTCGAAGGAGGTGATCCTCCCCCTCTACTCTGCCTTGGTCAGGCCCCACTTGCAGTACTGTGTCCAGTTCTGGGCTCCCTGGTATAAAAAAGACAGGGACCTCCTTGAGAGAGTCCAGAGAAGGGCTACGAAGATGATTAGGGGCCTGGAACATCTCCCGTATGAGGGTAGGCTGGGTGAGCTGGGACTGTTCGGTCTGGAGAAAAGAAGACTTAAGGGGGACCTAATTAATGTTTATAAATATCTTAGACATAGGATGCAGGGCAAATTGGCCAGCCCCTTTTCAGTGGTTCGTGGGGACAGGACTAGGGCCAATGGCTNACGCCTATCTGAGGGATATGAGATAGGGAGCCTGCTTAGGCAGGGGGGTTGGACCTGATGATCTCTCGAGGTCCCTTCCAACCCCTACGATTCTGTGATTCTGTGATCAAAAACATTTGACTACTGTGAGGCTATTCCTATACAAAGAACCTTCCTGTGGATTATGTGAAGGTCAGCTGAGAGCAACAAAGAAAGGCCAGTGTGTTTGTTTTCTTCAGGACTTCGATGACTCTGAGTATGAAATAACAACTAGGTCAGCAAGCTCTACCCAGCATGTTCATGTCAGTAAGTGCACAGAGGCACCCTGAGGCAAGAGCAACCCACCCTGCACCTGGCTTCTGCCTGGCCATAGAATCATAGAATCATTAAGGTTGGAATAGACCTCCAAGATCATCTAGTCTCTCCCCCTACCACCTATGGGTTACTAAACCATGTCCCTCAGTACCTCATCCAGCCTCTTTTTGAACACCCCAAGGGCTGGTGATTCCACCACCTCCCTGGGAAACCCGTTCCAATGCCTAACCACCCTTTCTGAGATTAAATTTCTCCTAATTTCTAAACGGAACTTCTCCTGGCACAACTTGCAGCCATGCCCTCTTGTCCTATTGCTAGTTATCTGAGAGAAGAGACTGAACCCCATAACACCTTTCATGTAGCTGTAGAGATCAATAAGGTTTCCCCTGAGCGTCCTCTTCTCCAGGCTAAACAACCCCAGTTCCCTCAGCTGTTTCTCGTAAGACTTGTGTTCCAGACCCTTCACCAGCTCCTTTGCCCTTCACTGGACACACTCCAGAGCCTTGAGGAGCATGTCTGCCTGCATTGCCTGCATCATACCAGTGAAACAAGTTTAGCTGCACTGGAATTCATCTTTCCTTTCCTGGATGGAGTTTGAGGTAATGTTATACCAATCGCTAGTGTCTTGCTTTATGATTTTGATTTTCACTGGCAACCAAAGAGGGATCAGGATTGCTATAGATACTTATTTTTTTCAGGAACAGAGAACAAGGTATTTGGTGTGCAGCTCTGGGCTCCCTCAGCTACCCATCTTTGGATGCTGACATTATTTTTCTCTCTGCCTTTGTGTTTTGTCTAACTCAGAACCCTGGATTTTGGTGTGCAGCTTTGGCTCAGGCATTATACTCAGTGAAGTGATGCCTCGGTTCTCCAGGGTCCCAAACTGTCTTCCTGTTTTGGAGTTCAAATGGGGTGAAAATATACTCACCAGAAGTATACAGTGAGAAATTTCTTCTGCCAAAGTAGATTACAGGTCTATTTGAGCTGCAATGTATTGAAGAATTACTGAAAAGACTTTAAGCCTGAATGTCTCTAGTACTGTACTTGATAAGTGGTTCAGCAGGAATATGACCTCACCTTTCTCACCTAACTTAAATTCAGAGTTTGAGAGAAACTAGGGTGGCAGCCAGTGTCACCCTTGTTTTGCTTTGTTTTGGTTTGTTTTTCATATGAGGGACATATGAGAAACTTACATTTCTGTAAGAATGTACAGTTGAATATGTAGTCTACTGAATTTTATGATTTGATTATGCTCCAGCTGTGGCACCCTAATATGTCTGTAAAGAAAAATTCCTCACTGTTAATATTTAATTTTTAATGTTTCTCTGTTCTATGACAGCTTTGTGGCATTGCCCATAAGAGAAGTGGGTTGCAGTATCCAGTGTCGGACAATTTAACTTATTTTTATTTTGAATTTTGCATTTATAGTAGTATCTATACAGCCAGCGTGTAACAATGTTATAATTTGCTATAAATAAATACATTCATTGTTTAGATTGAACAAAGCATATGAAGTAGGATTCATCTACCCTTTACTTTAGACATATAATCTACTCAAAGATAGGATCTTCTTATCTTTACTGAACAGAAGCACACAATCTACCCTTAAAACACTTGTCTAGAAGAGTCTAAATATATCGCCTTTGTAAGTTCCTTTGTCCTTTCATTGTAGAAAAAGACTATAAAATGATAGTGATATATGATACCTAATTTTTAAGTTCGAGTTAAGATAGACAAATATCAACTGTAGTTTGACCTGAAAAAAACCCAACCCAACCCAAACCAACCCAACCCAAACCAAACCAAACCAAACCAAACCAAACCAAACCAAACCAAACCAAACCAAACCAAAGAAAAAACCCAATCCCCCCAAAAACCCAAAAAAGACCAAAACCACCATATTAGAAGTACCTAGAAAAAGATAGGAAAGCAAGGTAAACACTATCCAAAGCTGAAAATGGGGTAGCAAAGATGTATGTTATTAAAAAAAAAACCCTGATATACTATTTACTATATGTGAGAACCTTCCAAACAGGAAAGAAAGTGTAAAAACTATGTTGTGGAGCATCAGACACCAAATCTGAGTCAATAGTTCCACAAGAAGGGTGCTAGCAGAAGTTTCCTCAGACTATTCAAGCAATGCCTGTGGTAGACAAATATTTATGCTATGCAGTTTCTACAGTGTAAAAGTTCCTTTTCAGATTTTTTTTGTTGCTCCTTAACAAAAGGTATATAGCATTTTCACAGGACCATTTTTGTTTTGTGTGTAACCAAAAGTTCTAATAACGTTCAGTGTTTGTGGGTTTTACATCTCCTTTAAGACTTAAATCACTCCTGATTTTTCATACATTATGTCATAAATGAAATAAGTTCACTCTTTTTCTCTAAATTGGAGAAAAATATAGCTTCCCCTGAGCTTTGCTCCTCTTAGTTAATTTAGTATTTAATGCAAAGTTAGAACTGAAATTCATATTACTGATTGAATCAGTAATATGTAGTATAAATGGTAACTTCCCTGCTGCAGCTATGAGAAACTGGAAATAGAAAAAGATTTGAATGGAAATATTAAGATCAACTTTATTCAGGCAATAGTTACATTTCTCATGTAGTGTGTGAAATAGATGTCATTTATGTGGGTACTTCTGAAGAACCATTTTAACTGGTTCACAAAAAAGGAGTGACTGAAGGGAGAATTATCAGTTACATATCAATATATGATTTAATGGCAGAGAGATAATTTTTAAGGTAAAGGGTGAATACAACACGTATTACAAAACTGTAAGTGACATATGGTGAACAGCGTTTGTATAAGAACTGGGCAACATTAAGAAATAGTTGCTAACAGTCATGTTAAAAAGAAACAAAAGATGGCTTCACACACAAGCATGGTAGAACTGTGGAGCTTAAGGAATTTTAATTTTATTTAATAAGTGGAGACTATAGAGCCTGGAAGAGAGAGAGAAGCGCACTGAACATTACCAAATAGACAAAGTGACAGATGAGAAGATCCTCTAAGCTGGAAGTAGTGAAGGAATGGGAGAGTAGACAATAGACTCACAGTTCAGGGCCAACATGTTCCTCTGAGACAGAGTTCTGTCCTAGAACAATATCTTAGTCTGAATTATGAAATATAATGTTTTTTGCAATGTGCAACAAAATGCATAGTTAGAGTGATGAAGATACACCACCTCTGAATCATTCATTACAGTTAAGAATATACGATATTAAATGTGTGTGTGTGTGTGTATCTATACATATATAGGCTATGTCTCTGTTCAAAATCAATTTTAGACAGCTGTATGTAGGAGCTGAAATGATGCTTCAGTTTTATAGTAATAAACATTCTTATTTCTTGGAAGCATTGCAAATACCTTCTTTTATTCATGCAGGTAGCTCTATTATAATCCATAGTACTGAAATAATTCGAGCTCACAACAGAAGTCAGTGGAGTTACTGTGGTGGAATTATTAGACCAAATAGGTGGTTTTGTTTCAACAGAGGAAGCAGACAGCAAGACAAAGTTAGCTCAATGTCAGATTTATTTTCTAAACAGCTTATATGAGACCTAAAATCTTAGCTGCAGAACTTGGATCACATATTCGCTGTCATCAGCTAAGCTATTCTAATACTTACAGAAGCTTACAATCTGGCCTTGTATCATTACTGCCACCTGTTACTGGCATGAAGATGAATCAGCTTCATGAACTTAAATTCTTCATGGTTTTTTGCATTCTCTTCATAGTCTTGTGAGAAATTGTAATTATTCAAAAATCCTGGAAAATTTAAATGTAGGCTGAAAACACGGTGATTATCTACAATTGTTATGTTTGTTACAATGGGGAAAGTATCTCACAGGGAATTAAAACAGCTGGTTGTGACCTTTTTCACGTCTTTAGAAATTCATAAAATACTTTTAATGTAATGATTTCACTCAATTTTGCTATTTAAAAGTGATAATGAGATTATAAGTATACATTTCTAAGTGCCTTAAAGGATTTACCAACATGAACAAGGTTATGTACAATAAACTGTAGTTTCCACTAGGTATCTGTAGATAATATTGTAACTATCTCCCTGTGGAGACAAGCACTTGAAATACACTGCAGTTCATAAAACAAGCTTATAGATAACCTACTTTATAACTATTTCAAAAATCTGAAAATTCAGTATTCGCATTTTTAAATAGGTATGGAGGAAAAAAAATATCTGTGGACTTCAATTTGTAGCTAAAAAGGCTTGTTTCAATCCCATTCTTCTGACAAATAGACTGTGGAGAGTTTGCTTAATTGAAAGGCCATTGCAAAAGTAATTGCATATTTATTCTATTAAATAGCAATGAAATTAATCTGGCTAATCTATTCATAGATATGCTCTGAGAAACCTTTTTGGATCCTCTTCTCTTTCACTTCACAGGCATATTCTTTAGAATGTCTTTGGGGGTAATTGTTTTACGTGAAGAGGTCCAAAGAAGAAATACAAATGAAAAAGATAATAAAAAAGGGAGTTTAGGAATATGAAAATGGACCAGGGAGAGAGAGATAAATAGGTACCAGCAGCAGCATCTTGAAACACACCTAGCTCTTCCCTCATAGGTGTTTGTCCTATATTACTTCTATTACATTTATCAAGTGCTATATACCTGTTTGCTTTGCTTTCCAGTCAAGAGACATTTTTCTTGGTAGCAGGAAGGCTTTCAACATTTTAATACCAGAAACTCCATCTTTATAGCAAAATTTTTACTCTAAATGGAGGCTAGTCTCTCTCCCTCTCGGCTGCAAAGGAGCTCAGGATAACTAAAATAAGCTTAGTTGTCAAATTTTGAAATGTAGAAACATGAGATGAATCCCTTAGAAAGAACTGAGACAGAACCATGATGGTCTTCTGACACCTGGGCTACAGTATAGGGATGTTTAGTTTTGACTGCTTTTGTTAAAATGTTACCAGGATGATCCCTATATATATATTTATAAGGTAAAGCCCCCAAGGGTAAAGCATGATGTTAGATGTGTGCTAAACAAGTAATTTCCCTCTGAGAATAGTATTCTTTGGTTGAGAAATATTTTAGTATGGAAAAATTATAATTTAAACAAAACCCAAACAACCAACCAAACAAAAAACCCCACAAAATTATTTTCCAATTTGAATTGTGTTGACTAATTTGTCCTGACTTCTAATGTCTAGAAGTGTTATAGTTTTGCGTGGCTGCGTTCTGGTGGAGAAGGGGGGGGCTGCAGGGGTGGCTTCTGCAAGAAGCAGTGAGAAGCTCTCTGCAGGCCTGACAGAGTGAACACCAGCTGGCTTAAGGCCGGAGTCATTGACCAAGGCCGAGCCCATCAGCAACAGTCACAGTGTCTCTGGGAATCACATTTAAGAAATAAAATATCACAAGCAGCCACTTTTTGCCACCGGAGAAGGGAGTGAGAAGATGTAAGAAACTCTGCAGACAACAAGGTTAATGGAGAAGGGGAGCAGGGAGGTGGTGCCCCAGGTTCCGGAGAGAAAGATTCCCCTGCAGTCTGTGGAGAAAACCATGGCAGAGCAGGTGTCCGCCCCCCCACAGCCCATGGAAAAGGCAGAGACTCCACCTGCATCCTGTGGAGAGGCCCCATGCTGGAGCAGATGGAGGCATACAGCAGATTCTGTGACCCATGTTAGAGCAAGCCCCTGCCAGCTCTTGCAGCATGTGGAGAGAGATAGAGACACAAAGATGAGTGAGAAAGAGAGAACTGTGCCAGAGCAGGTTTTCTGGGGCTGGAGTGGGGGGAATTTGTGATTCCATGGAGGACCCATCTGGAGATGTCTGGGCTTGAGAGACTGAGAGACATTCTATGATTCTATGACTGCACCCCATAGAAGTGACACATGCTGGGGCAGCTGGTGAAGAGCTGAAGCCCTGTGTAAATGGGTAGATGAGGTACTTAGAGATACTTTTTAGCATAGGACAGGAATGGTTGGACTAGATGATCTTAAAGGTCTTTTCAAAGCTAGTGATTCTGTAATTCTGTGGAAAAGACTCAAGTTGGAGATGTTGGTGGGAGCCCTCGCTGGGCCAGAAAAGAAGTGTGAGGAATGCACCCCCCCCCTCATCCAGGCTAAGAAGGAAAACAACTCTTGAGGAACTGAGAACCCCATTCCCCCAGTCCCTGACCCTCCCTGTGCCACAATGCAGGGAGAAGAAGGGAGTAAAATCATGACTAAAGTCTGCTAAGAAGGAAGGGGTGAGAGGAGGTGCTTTAAGACCTCGCCACGCTTCTCATTATCCAAATTTGGTTTCCCTGTATGTTTCTTTCCTTTATTCTGTGTTGAGTCTGTTTTGACCATGACACTAATTATGGAATGATCTTTCCCCATCCTTATGTTGACTCCTAAGCCTCTCGATATGTCCAGCCAAAAAAAATCTTTTTTACAAAGAAATCTGGTTTAGGCAGATCAGTGCTTGATGAGGAAAACAAAGGATTTTTTATGTTTTGTTTTCCAGAAAATTTCCCAATTGCTCTAGTTATGAATTTGTATTTCCACTTGACCTAGCAATGAACTTTCAGAAGAAGTCCCAAAATTGTATCAGAGTTGTCTCATATATTACTGAACATTGTGGGGTTTTAGCTTGTACCTTCAAAAAAAGAAAAATCATTTTATTTGATCCTCATTTTCTGTTTTTACATGAGCAGCACAATGAAAAGTTTGTGAACTTGATGTTGGCCTTCAAGAACTACTTAGTTTGTACTATTTGCAACTGTAAACTAAATTATTTTGCAGGAGATTTAAAATGGGTATCATCTACATATAAATTGGTTTTAGAACCAAAGGGGGCCTGCAGTCAGTATATATTATAAGATTCTATCACATTGTCTAATGGATTAGATTTTATTAAGTACTATAAAACAGCATGAGATGTTCTCAATAGAAAGCAAATTGAACTGAAACAGATAATTAATTACTGCAACTCTTAGTTTTTCAACACAGCGTAGACACAAATGCATTTGTTATAGGTATGTATATTGCGCATTACATATTGCATCATAAACCTGTCAGCATAAACCTTTGCATACCTGAAATAATCAATATGTTTTTCATTCAAAGCTTTTGAAACACAATATCTGTTTTGCATACACAGAATAACTTTTCCCTGTGGGAACTAATGAACTCCTTAACAATTTCCATATTAAAATGCTCTTTTCTGGTTAAAACTGTCTTAGATATTTATCCAGTCAAGTCCTCAAATACCATCTCACTTGTTTCATCCTAGTGAGGAATATCTAATGTACAGAAAAACAGTGTCACTAAAACTAGCGAAAATTATATGCTGATAATTCTTGGGAATGGATCTCTGAGAATTAACCCAGATTTTATTCTACTGCTATTAGGAAGAACTGTTGTGAAGTCCATTATCTAGCAAACTTTTGGTTTAAAATGGTTTGGAAAGAAGATTCCTATATTCTACTTAAGACTAATCCACACAATCTTTGAAAAATAAACAAACAACAAACCAAAACAAACAAACAAAAAAGAAGTCTGACACCTGCAAGATAGCTAACTTGTAACTAAAATTGTTTATTACCTTTCATTACTTGGGTGGCTTCATAAAAACAAAACAAAACAAAAAAGTATTGATTTTGTGAGAGAACTTTCTGAGATCCCAAGCTATTGAAAAGTTCAGCACTTCATATATGAGATTCTTACAACTGTGAAACAGGTCATAAACTTCTATGGAGATGGAACAGACTACTTTCCGAAGTCAGAATTTGGGTACAAAATAACAAAATAACCCAAATATTTGGGTCATATAACTATCCCAAGTCACATCTATTCCAGAAAAGACTGGAGAGGAAACAAATAGAACTAATATTAATACTGTCATACCAATAACAATGATTATTTTTTTCTCTCAGAAACAAATTATCTATAAAAATATAAAATTATTGTTTTTTTCTTTTTCAGAACAACATAATTACACAGGCCTTGCAAAATAAATTTGTACTGGTCAAAGGTTTATAATATATATATTCTCTGCAGTTTCCTATGGCAACTGCAAATTTATTAACATATTCAAACCATGTATAAAGCAACAGTTTTTCATATGTCCTATTTAAACTATTTCCTTCTTGTACCAGCTTATGGTGCATAACATCCTCTTTCATTTTTATTTTGTTGAACTAGCCTTCTCAAATATCACAAGCTATTTAAAAATCTCAGAGGAAGATGTCTTTTTGAATAGGTAGTGCAAGCAATACATTGAATGGAAATCCATCCATAGTATCTCCCTATCACTTGTAGCCATCTATCTGTGATGCTTTTCAAAAGACTCATTTTATAAATACAAATGTCCTGGGTTTTTCTGTCTTATTTTTTAAATTGTATTCACACACTGCTACAGTCTTAGTTGAAAGTACTTTGCTTCCTGACTTAGCATGTAATGTTTATGTATTTTATAAATTCTGTTCCTGTTACTGCAACTGCTGCTCAATTCGGAAGTTTT
Organism: Zapornia atra; assembly: GCA_013400835.1. Taxonomy (NCBI): domain Eukaryota; kingdom Metazoa; phylum Chordata; class Aves; order Gruiformes; family Rallidae; genus Zapornia; species Zapornia atra. The sequence continues at coordinate 8,836 of VZTU01003010.1, read as the reverse complement.
GTAGTATCTTTGCTATGAAAGTCCCATGTGGAATTAGGAATAAGTGATTAAGACAAATTTTGGTTATGGAAGATTGTTTATTTTCCTTCCAAAAAGAGAGGGCAGAATATAAGTAGGTTTTCCAAGTGGGGAAAAAAAACCCAAAACACCCAAACAAACAAATAAACAAAAAACCCACCAACCCCACCCCTCACCCGCTCTCCCATAAAACAGTGGCTTTGGAAAATGTTTTTCTAAAACCTGCATTTCAAATGCATTTCAAGTCCTTTGTTTCACAACTTCTTGACTGGATATTGTGATGGAACATGAGAGAAAAAAATTTTTGCAACTGTGATAGGGGACTATGAAAGTATGTGATAGAGATTTAAAGCTAAATCTTTTTAGCTAACATTTTTGAATGTGGCAAGATGAATTCTAAAATACATATTTAATGTGGTCAGATATTCAAACATGTGACCAAAACTGAAAAGGACAAGTAAAATGCCTATTCTTATAAAGTACAATGAAAGACATAAATAATAATAATACTAAGGATAGGACTAATTATACTAGTACTGCTACAAGCAGCATATCTTCAGAATATTACCTTCAGAAACAACCCATCTTGTAAGCATGGTAATTTTCTCTACAGATATTAGCTTAAAAATACCAACTTTATTCAAACTGACTCTGTTTCTGAGAAAGGTGGACTCAATATGTCAGCTTCGACCTTGTCCTTTCTCGGGTCAGTCTGCTTCACTGTTTGTTTTTCTTTGCAAAAGTTATCAGAGAGACAGGATGATTAACTAAAAAAATTCAGCTTAGCTATGAAAGTAAACTTTTCCAGAAACATAGAGAAGACTGAGGGGGGATCCTATCAGTGCTTATAAATACTTGAGGAGTAGGTTTCAGGAGGAAGGGATCAGTCTTTTTTCAGTGATGTCCAGTGACAGGGCTAGAGGTGGTGGGTGCAGACTGGGAAACAGGAAGTTCCACTTAAACATGAGGAGGAATCTCTTTACTGTGAGGGTGATGGAGCACTGGCACGGGCTGCCCAGAGAGGCTGTGGAGTTTCCTTCTCTGGATACATTTAAAACCCGCCTGGATGCTGTCCTATGCAGCCTGCTCTAGGTGATCCTGTTCTGGTGGGGGCGTTGGACTAGATGATCTTTCAAGGTCCCTTCCAACCCTTACCATTTTGTGATTCTGTGATCTGGGTCTAGGAAGGGCATATTATTCAGTCTTCTAGATAAAAATGACACAACTATAAACCTTACATGCAAACTGCTTGCCATTTAGGATTGTGTTAAGTGAGCATTTGCCTTAAGTCTAGTAGGTAGGTTCAGCATACTTAAGTTTTCTTGTGGGTTCTTTCTCTTCCTTATGTAGAGGTTATTAAATCAGTTTCAGTTGCAAATGAACTGGTATGAACTATTACAGTTATGTTGAACTACTGCAGTTCTGATTCCTTACCTCTTTGTTTCCCTTTGCCTGATTTGTTCCTGACCATTTCTATACCCCATTATCAAAAGAAAAAAAAAAAAAAAGAAGCATTCCACTATGCCCAACTGTTATACCTGAAATACCAGAGATGATAGAAAATTTTGAACACGGGCAAATGATTTTCCATTCACTATAAAAGAAATTGTCTTCTGACAGGCTTAGAATTTTCATTCCTCAGGTGAGGTCTCCTCTCACTGGAATAATGTGTAATATTGACATTCAAATAAAGACTGACAGATGTGGGTTTGCCATATATCAACATTGAATGTCACTTTATTTTCACAGTCATAACTGAAGTCACTTATTTGGATAGAAAAATCTCAGTGGATCAGATTTTTTCTGTTGTGGCAAAATTAGACTTCAAATAAAAACACTTTCCTTGTTATCTTGCAAAGCAAAAATATTTTTGTCTGTAAAAAATTGTTACACAGCTTGGAAAAAAGTGTTGTCTTTTTTCTCTAAACTTCAGCAAAGTCAGGAGATGGTTAATATTCTTTGAGTCAAATCTGTTCATGACATACATTCTTTATACATCTGGCTATAAAATATTAGCTGCATTTATGAGTAGCATAAAGTTTTATGTCAACACCTTAAATATAGCGGTACAGTGAAAAATAGTGTTTCATCTTTTTCTGATATAGATATTTTTTTTTGCACTGCATTAGAGAGTATATATACACGGACATACAAATTAGAAATATGCAGTAATAATAATTGAACGGGAAATATAATGAAGAAAAATTGCATGCAAGTTTATTAATATAATTGAAAATGAAGAAAAAGGTGGTCTAAGTTAAAATGTGAGGAAAGAAACTAATTTTCACTGGATATCCATGATTACCTGATCTTTTCCATAGTTCTAAGAAGTCCTCATCCTGGGTTAACATTGATTTGTGAAAGGTACTCTAAATTCACAGAATAAGGACTCTCATATAAGAGTTGATCTACAGCAGCTGGTGGCAGTTTATAATGTTTTATCAAATAAATCAGGAAGCATTTAAAAAGAAATTTCAGAATCGTTCTTCATTGAGTAAAACAGCTCTATAGAAGATGTTGTATATCCCCTGTTCTAAAATTCCTTAAAACATTAGTAGATTAGAATTCTGCCTTCTATGGTAGATTATATATACCTTGGTGCCTCTTTTTACCATAACTGTTCTTTCTCAAATTCAAAAAAAAGCTTAAAATTATTTACTGGTTTAAATTATTCATAGAGGCCTTTAGCGAATAGTTCCTGATTTGCACATTGTTTGGAATAATTAATTGCTAATATGGAAATGCTGAAATTCTCCACTTTGTATACTTGGGGCATTAGCCCTTTTTGATTATCAGTGAAAGAAAAGACTGCAATTCCACATCAGTTTAATGTTTTGCTGCTCGTACAATGATCTCCCTGTAGCTAAATTATGTTTTTGTTTTTGGAGAAGAGATGTTGAATTTAGGAATACAGTCTCAGTTTACTTGGTTCTTAAGGAAACGTGTAATCTGCATGTATTATATATCATGTTCATGGTGCTCTGTGAGACAGTTACGTTTCCCTTAAGGACAGAGAAAACTCAGGGTGAGCTTGTTAAGACTTCATTATTTGAAATATTATGAACAAACCAAATTACTCCTCTAGTGCTGTGTACAGGGAAAGTATATATTATCAGTGTTAGTAAACAGTATAGAAAAGAGCCTCTTCTCTGGTGCTCATGCCAACTGCAGAGCCTGGCCGTGTCTGTAGGATTAAACTGTCACAGCCCCTGAAGTGATACAATTGCTTTCAACCTTTTAGGAATGATGTTGACCTGCCCTAGGCTGCCCATACTTGCCCTTGGGAAGGTGCTAGCTGGCACTGGCCCAATGTGTGCCAGATTGCCATTAGAACAAGAGTTGAGCAGTGCAGCCAGTTGAGCAGCACCGACCAGGCACCACCACCAGGTAGGGCACTACTCTAGACATAGTCACAGGTATTTGCACAAACAGATAAAGCTGCAACATATAAAACACCACATGAAAGGTATCGTAGCTTAGTACAACGTGCTGTGAGAGCAAGAATCACAAGGTACTACTCCAGGGACTTTGGCAGGGTGCCATCCTACTTGCTTTCAGAAGTGTGATTATATTCCATCTGCAACCAGCTGATGTGAGAAACATGTCTTCGCATTTTCCCTGTTCCATTTCAGTTAAATCACCAATTGTGATGAGCTGATTTCTTATTTGATTGAAAAAAAAGATATTCCTACTTTGTTTTCTAACTTTTCACATTGCTTTTTCCTGACCTTTTGCTGCATGCCAATGTTGAGTGATCATTAAGATATATTATCCAGTTTTAGCACCATGCCTTTCATGCAAGTATGTAAGAGAAAAAAAACATTATCTTTTTTAACAGTTTGCTACATAGATGACCATGTGAGTGCTTATCTTGCAGGTTTTACTCAGAAGAGAATTCTGTTTCCCTTGCATAACTGAAAGGCAAGCATATTACTTACGACAGCAAACTCTGAAAAATAAATAAATTGTAATAACTGTAAAGCTCTGTGGTGTTTTACCCTTGGTTTAACCAGTTATTTTCTGAAATGTTACTTTAAAATTAAAAGTTAGCATAATTAAGTATTAAATAGAATATAATTTGAAATTTGAGTTATGGGGTTTTTTAGGCCAATTAGAAAAAAATAATTAAAAAAGAAAAATCAGTATTTTGACCTGATAATTTTTTTTCTGCATAAATAATAAAAATATAGATTAATAAAGGATGTGTTTTGGCAACAGATAGTGTGATTTTTCCCTCCCCATTATATGCACAGCTCTAATTAGCATAAACAAGTTGTGGCATGCTGAAAACTTGAAAATATGTTAATGACCAAAATTTTACTTCAGTATTCAAGTGATTGAATGCAATTCTCTAATTTTTCTCTCCAATATTGACTTTGACATTTAATTTAGTAATGAGTTATAAAGTTATATTAAAACCATATTGGTGGAGAATCGTGGGAGTTCCGAACTCCCACAAATATAAAAATATTATTTGTTTTGAAGAAGGAAATGAGGAGTGATTGGCACTTCACATATGTATACATATGTATACAGATATGCATATTACATTATATTATACCCTTTAGATCAGAGGAGCAAAACCCACATTCAACATTAGCAGTTGCATCTAAAGTTAAGCATATCTTATTCGTGGTTTGCTAGTTGTTGAATCCATCTGGAAAAGATGATAATTGGCATTGTCTCACTGAGAGTAATGCTATTGAGAAGAACTCTAGTTGGCCATATAGAGAGAGATGTTTTAGGGGAGTGACTGAGACGTTTAAAAAAAATAATAAAGTGTTAGAACTTGCCATAGACTGAGTTTCTTCCTGAACTCTTGGCTCAAATGGACACATGGAACCAAAATGTACCACTTACTAAAACATAATACAGCATACTATTGGAATTGAATACTGGTCTAATGGAGCGTATAACTTCCATGGCAGTGTTTCAGTCAAGTAGATAAACTCCAGAAGAACAATGAGAATTATAAATTCCTTGACATCAACAAGGTTTACAAAGATGAATTTCATCCTGGACAGTTTTCAAGCTGATTGTCAATACATCCAAAAAACATCCTTAAGTTCTTCAGCTTTTTAACAGCTAATAGATGTTTTTAATAAACTGCATATATATTGTAGTCTATCTGGGTCAAAATATTGACCAATCTTAAAAATTTTCTGATATTTTGAGCATCTCTAATTATTCATATAAACATATCAGTTGGACTACATTCACAGATTCACAGATTCACAGAATTTTAGGGGTTGGAAGGTACCTCTAGAGATCATTAAGTACAACCCCCATCCTATTCTCTGACAGGAAATTTTTGGTCCAGAGTTAAATACATCACATTTTTTTGTAACAGTTGCTTGAGTTTCCTCTTCAATGTGCATTTATTTTTCTCCTGAGAAACTCATTTGTATTCTACAGTACTGTTGTAATTAACATGTTGAGCTACGCTGGCAATAGTTTTGGCCAGTTTGGTACATCTAAATGTTAAAAACACAGCTGATTGCCAGACTAACTGTTAAAAACATTTTCAGCCAACACATTTCTTGCCCCTGCTGATTTTTCTCCTGGGGACCAAGGAAATTTGTCTCAATGGGTAGTTCTTTTTACAGACATGGAAGACTGAATTGAACTTGTTCAGTTCCCACATTCAGAGACAGCTCATACTACTAATGGATAATAGAATCTAGCCACGATTTATAAACTTCACTAAAATAAATCTTTATTTGCTGTTCAACTCTGTGCAGAGGAGATGTTAAAGAACATAGAAAAACTAATGGCATGCACCAAGTTTCCATAGATTTTGGTTTTGTTTAAACCCCCAATCAAATGAAAAACAACAACCTGTCTCATAGTGCTCAGGAGGGATTTTGCTGGCTTTTTCCAAGCTTGTAGAAATGTGTAGGGAGCAACATGGGTATGAGCACACATAAGATTCTAACAAAGGTTTTCATAAATTGAGAGGGTTTTTGTTTTTTCTCATTTTTCCAGCTTACAACAACTTAACATTCTCATCTTACTAGTGCTATCCTGATAATAAACAACATATACATTTCTTCTTTTGCATGACATTTCTCCTTTGTGAGAAGGAGAACAAGTCACTTGTGTTATTAAAGTGCACACACACCCGCCTAAATACTCATGTAGGTACCCCATTTGCTGCACTACTTTCTGTTATGATTCTCACCAGCTAAAAAAGATAACGAAGCAGTCACTGACCATGCTACCTTCTTGGTTTTAGCTTGGTAATATTTCCTGATTAATTTTTTGTAAATCTTGCTTGCTGCTTTATTTACCTGAGGTACTCCAGTCTCCCTCTCCTCTACATGTGAAAAACTTCTGGAGCAATGCAGACTTTCCTGTGTGACTGTGGTTTTCACATCAGCATCACTGAAAGTCTCTGTCTAACCAAAAATAGGGTTTGAGGAATGTTTTCTTCAGTTAATTTTCAGTGAGAAGAAATTAAATGTGTTCTTTGACTTTTAAAACATTCACTAACATAGGATTTCCCTTCCCTGCCTCCCCAAAGGACTATCTCTTATCAGGAAAACTTATTTCTATCCCCATCTCTAGTGTTTTTGTTCAAAAATCTGCATCTATATTGTTTAGGAATTTCACAGTCTCAAGAGTTTTCTTAGTTTCAGTCAATTTGGGTTCCAAACAATCCAGCCAATGATTTGATGACTACTTATCACAATATCTATAGATACCTTCTACCTGTCTTGTGCTTCAAGATATTGGAAACACCTGTCATTATTTGTGGACTATAAGAAATTTTGAAAAAGGACAACATCCTTTCTTTTGGTTTAATGTCTTATGGAGTGGGTTGGAGTTTCTGCTTTACAAAATTTCAGGCATAAATATTAATATAATGGTCAGTGCTGCATAGAATATTATTTCTTTATGTATGTTGTATAAATATATATACCTAGGTACATATTCCATGTATATGTTTTATGAGAGGCTTTAAAGTAATTGCTTTGGGTATGGATGGACATTATTTCATCCATTATTAATGCTATCTCTGAACAACATACTAGAATAGAAAGAATTAAAGGAGAAATTAGTATTAAATAGGAGTTCATTGTATGTATGTACCTTCCATCATCCAATTTTCTAAAATATATTATTTGTCAACAGAATAGATTTATAGTGGTACCAATTAACAGTAATGAGCATGTTTCCCTTCCCTGAGAACTTTCATTATGCAATGAAATATATGAATTTGTGAAAACAAGCAGTTTGAACTGTCCTGATTACTGTATTAAGCATTGGATATTTGAAAACACTTTTTTTTTTTTCCTACAAAAGCTTTCTATGTGTTTAATTTTTTTTCATTGTACAAAGAGCCCCTTTCATAAATTGATGGTTAGACCATAGAACACAATAGCCTTGTGAACTGTCCCACTATGTTATTCTGTTAAAATCTTCTTAGTCACTAAGCTTATCAAAGATTTTTTTTTTTTGTTCTTTTAAGTATGGTTGTTTCTTGGGGATTTTTCTTTTTTTTTCATCATGACAGTCACAGTTTATCTTTTTAGTAAATGCTNGCTGTCAGTATCTACCTTGTGCTCATCTTCTAAATTTGGATATTGCTGATAGAAATTTCCAGTGTTTTGACTGGCATGAGTTCTTTTACCCACCTAAATAAAAATTCAAGTTCTTTCTGAAAATATTGTGAAGGAGGTGCTTTATGTGATTGAGCTGTGGGGAAAAAAAAATATATATATTCTGTAGACTCATCCATTATATTGAGGAATGGAAAAGGAGACAAAAAAAGGGGAAAAAGTCTCTTCAGTCAAACACAAGATAGGATGTGTATCAGAACTTACTTTTCCTCTCAAAGATATGTTCTTTACTACTTGCATTTGTAGCATTTGTCCCTGGTGAATACTTTTATGCTACAGTTAAGAAACTGAAATAATATAGAAAACTTTGTCCTGTAATTTTAGTAGAAATTCAAATTTTAGCAATATGTAGCCCCTTTTCTATTAGTCTATTTTTAAAATTGAAAACATGTTGAAAATATAATTTCTACATGTGAGATGATTTCAAATGCAAACTCCCCTAGCATTTCAAGCCTAAAAAAATGTTTATATTTGTACTAGTTCAGTTTTCAGGGAAAAAGGCCTGTCACTCCTAGTAGCAGGTATTTATATTTTGCTAGAAAAAAACTTTTTTGTAAAATGTTAAAGAAAATTTGGTCTTTATATCATTATGGATAAAACCCTAGACATGGGAGTAAATTTTAAACTCCAAATTAAATTTCTTTTCTTTCTTTAATGGGGGTACATGAAGTATCCTTCTATGGCTAAAACCTGTACACAGGTGTCAGAAAGTTCCCTCTAGACCGGTATTCTAGACTTAAGAGACCTTCCATCCTGTTCCTGAAAGAGCTGTTCACTGAGGATAGTTCCTTTGAAGTCAATGTGTGGATCCAGTCTAAGAGGTGTTTTCTTACTGAGATTATTATGTTGAGGAAACCAGAACACAACGGAGGTGCTATGGACCCTATAAAGTCTGCATTTTTTGCAGCATAAGAGGGGGGAAAAGATAAAAAAGAGACCTCATGAGAGTGAAATTCATGAAGTAAGAGAACCAGTGGAAAAGATTCCATGGAAAATACATGCAAAAAAGAGTTTATAACAGTTGAGATTTCTTTAAAAAGTGTCAAGGGCACAAAGACAAGCACTTTCAACCAACATAAAACTAGGATGGTCATGATAGATCATCTGGGTCGTATTGTGAAACCCTGCAAAATTGAAACTGGAGAGATGAGTAAGTGTAAAAGAATTGCATAAAATTTGACAAGTCATATAATCAA
>VZTU01003009.1:7595-22510 GCA_013400835.1 Zapornia atra | reverse complement strand
TAACTGAAAACTGTGTTTATTAACTTGCTAGGAAAAAAGGTCTATCAAAAATTAATGAATTTATAAGCCTATTACGTCTCATGACTAATGGAGAATTCTTCAGCTGGAATTTAAATGAGTGTTATGAGAGGTTAAGAAATAAAGATTGGAACCTACTGCATTTATTTACAAGTGTTTAATTCTTATAACCTGATGAAGCTAAGGACATTGCAGCATCCACGTGAAACAAGAAACAATGCTCAATTAGATATTGTACATTACTCAAGGATGTAACAGGTGGTATGTGTTACAGGTGGTATGTGTTATTCAGTATTTGTATCTATGCATGAGAAATACCTTCTGCACTACTCTAATACTTGCCCATGATCTCAATACTTGCCAGAATGCAAATTCTGAAGGTTCTTTCTGGAAGTTTGCTCCTACAAATTATAGTATTGTAAAAATTATATTTAGGCTGCTAGTTTCTTTTTCTGGAAGAATTCTTTGCTGGGATAAACAGCAGAGGAATAAAGTATGCCTCTTCAGATAAACAGTGACAATGATTGAATCCACATCATCAATGTGGATCAGTGGATACCTGCATGTTTTGAGATAACACGACTTAACTGATAAACGGTGACAGTCTCCACTGTGGAGGGAATGGTATGAATAATCTCCAAAGAACAACTATATAAGATTCTAAGGAACAGTTATACTCATACTTAATATTATCTTTCTGCTTTTCAAGGAATAGTTGGTTGTTTTATTTTTTTAAAAATTCTATATTTACATGTGCACTATCTCTAGAGGTGGAATGCTTGCCTGCCTGGTTTCCTAGAGCAATTAAGAATCATAAGGTCAGGGCAATCATAAGGGCATCTCTGAAGTTATAGAAAATATTCCTATGTCACATTGTCTTGAGACTTGAGCTATCATATGAATACAGAAGGATAGAACTTGATCAGACCAAAATTTCAGCAAGGTCACAATTTAATCTCTGACTGTTGCCAACAGAAGAAAGAATAAGGTAGTGAGTGATGTGGTGATGTTCTCTTTGCATGTCTTGTCCGTTTTGGCAATATGTTGCTAAATGAATTTTCAAGATAGATGGAGAATTGGACCAGACAAGCCTTGATAGACATTTGTTCCAGAAATTAATGTGATCTCCTTGGTTTTGAAACAGCATGCAATATGGGGAAAGACTTGCTACTGCTTGTAGAAGAGTAGACAGCTGCAGAGGAAATTAGGAAGAAAATGACAACTTCCCTTGCATAACTGCAGTAAAAACATAGGTACATGTTAAGCAAGCAAAGGAAAAACATCCTTTCCTACACATCTGTGGTGTCAGTCATTTGACACATCAGTTCCTCCTTGCCATCCTAGTCCATCCAAGAAAACTCTGTGCTCTAGGCTTTGGTTTAAGCAGACTTGGTAACAACATAGCATCCTTGCTTGCTTCATACCTCTGTTGCATGGCTGAGTGCATTTCTATCGGGCATTACACTTATGTAAGGAGTTAACTTGCCCCACTTTTTATAGGTGCAGAGGCCTCAACTGTCTGTCTTGAAAAACTCTAGGCTCAAAACTTGGCGGAAACGGTTGGCCAGTTTTGAGTTGGGAAGCTCAGTTTGATGGTTAGGCAACTGTTCTCCACTATTCCTCACCCTCCAACATCAGCTGCTTTTGTTTAGCTGTCACAAAGACCTGTCCATAGCTCTGACACCAAGCCAAACCTGACATATAGTGAGTATTTGCTGCTGTCTGTATGCTGATCTGCTGTGTCTGCCTACACCTGGGTATTTTGATAGGCATGACTTTATCATTGTCTATCTGATTGGGCTGCTAGTTTAAAAAATGTATTTTGAGAGTCATATTTGACCTAGGCCCACACCATACAACTGTTTTTTACTACTGTAATAGCCCTGGGGTTCAAATCCTGAAATAAGTTGCTACTAGTAACACAAAAGATTTTGAAGACTCTTTGATTTTTTAGTCTTGAGAGAATTTTATAAAACAGTAACTTGCAAAGTCCAATGCATTTGTAGAGCAGGTTTTCTTTTTTTCCTCCCTCTTTTTATTTTATATTATAAGGGAATAAGTCCATTTTTATTACATGATCTTTTTTTTTTTGTCCATTCTGAATTCTCTTTCTGATGATTGTCTTCTTTGCATATGTACAGCATTATTTCTCTCACCCTGCCGTCTTGTCAGTTTTATTTTATCTTGACAAACAGAACTCGAGCTACTTAGTGTTTGAAGTGGAAGAATGAAAAAATAAAGGCAGCTTTTAGACTTCTGCATTCTGTCTGCTTTACACTCTCTCCCACAGCTCTTCAGTGAGTTACTTTCATTTTGTATTGAAAAATACAATCAGGTGAACAAAACAGCACCCAATTGGATTTTTTTTTCTTTGGTTTTTTTTTTTTTAGCAAATTACCCAGCTGATCAGATGAAGGGAGGAAGGCTCTGGAAATGCAGGGGAGTTATTAAAAAAAAAGAAAAAACAAAAGAAGCCCCCCATCTGTTTAAAATGTGAGAGCCCTAAAGCAAGCTTTTCTCCTAACTCCATCCCCAATTACTCTGTTATTCTGGTCATATTGTTTGCTACAATATACCTCATTATATTGTTTAATACAAATGCACTGGGCAGTAGAAAAGAGGGGTTCTTGAGAGGTCTTGCAGCAGTAGAGGTAATCTGGACTAGAGAGGCTGATCAACTGTAGCAGCCATAGGCAAATGAGAAACTAAGAGGAATGGAAGACTCCTGAGTAAAAAGAGAAAGAGAGACAGCAGCTTTATTCAAATGTGTTTAGCATATTCATCCTTGCTCTTGTTCACAGTCGTGATAGGAGCTACTTGAAAAGGAGTTTTAAACTGTGGCATAGCCTGCTAATTAAACACACATACACACACTCTCTTGGATTGCCTAATCACAACCACTCTGCAAAGAGATTTGAAACTACTCTCATAAACCAATTTCTGTTTGACTTGCTTGCTGATCTGTAAGACTTTTTTGTTTTATTCATCTTAAGTATGGAAGACTTAATTTTTCCTCAGGGAAAAATTAGTTGCTGTTTTGTCTTAAGTTGGAGCACCTGACTTCTACAATATCTAGCAGAATTTTGGCATTCAGGTTCCATATCCAAATTTGCTTAATACTAGAGCTAGATCATACTGAGCTAAAGGAGCTGATGAGCTCAAAATGTAACATTTGTAGGAAAAGGGAGGGTATTTGCATTGTGTTCTCAATGGGAACACCTATAATTGTGGGATCTTTAGGCTGGAAGAGAGCTAAAGCAGGAAAAAGTCATGCTGGGCCACCTCTGGTAGATCCAGGTCCTTATATGCATCACAATAGGATTCACAAATGTGGCTTCTTTATTAGTACCCTGTATTAGTTTCCCAAATGTGAACTCTAGAGTACCTCAAATCCCTGCCTTCTTTGAGTTTGGACTCTTATTTTGACAGAGTGAAATATATCTCTTTGCAACAGATTTGCAGTAGCCTTACAGAGAAATAACTAGGGCATAAAGTAAAATGAGGTTTTGAATAAAGAAAATAAAAAGTATATTTTTCACCTTTCTTATTCTGCCTATCAAATGTGCATTGCTAAATTTAAAAAAAAGGAGCTATATTTTCCTATTCAAAAATTATAGATGAAAAGCATGAAACAAAATAATGTGGTAAAGAGAAATATAAACCAAAAATATTTAATAATGACTCAAAATTCAGCTCTTTGGTTTCAAGATCTTTGATGGCATTGCATCTACTTACCCTAGGTCTTTATATGGAATCCTTCTTTTTCTGTTGGATTATGTTAGAGAAATCATATGACCTGAATACAGATCTGACCTAAGCAGATGCCTGTCAAGTTATTTGCAGTGTGTTTGTATGTGGTTTTCTGTGTTTTGAGTCCTTGAAGTGATGATTGTCCATTAATTTATTTTTTTCTTTTTGCTTTTTATTTAAAAGCGACATTATAATATTGTATGTTTACCCTTTCTGTCTTTGTTTCTCTTTGTCCACACAACCTCATGAACACAGTAGTCTGAAAAGATCACAAGGTTTTAGCACATATATCATGTATAGTCTCGTTGATTCCTATACAAGTGAAGAGAGATATGGATTATTTTAAAAATCTTTGTGTTGAAAGAAATAAAAATTTTGAATACCTGTTTTTCAATTTATGATCTTACTGGAATTAATAAAAGCAGGAGATTTTTGAGTGTACTGAAATGAATTACATCTAGTTATACCTGCATGTCTTGACTTTCAAATACAAATTAGTGGTATGTTTATAAATACCACATAAAATGTTGCATCAAAGCTATATAGACTTGTGGGATTGACTGGGAGGTCCAATAACCTCCTGACCTGGACACCAAAATACTGTACAGATATAATATTTTTCCTATGATGAGTTCAGTGTGAACTCACTTCTTTCAATTGTCTCCCTCGTGACTGAGATTTTGATAGTCAAGTAAAAAATGATCACCCTAATTAAATGCAAATGCCTTAGGTCACTCTTTCCTGGACAGCTTTGAATAACAGAACAAAAACCTTTGAACTGAAACCTGACTTTAAATGGGAAGAAGTGCAGAATGCATTTTTGTGAATTAATATGCTAATGAGACACTATGTTACCAGCTTTTGATAAAGTGGTTCAGTTGAGGTCAAAGAGGTCAATACTAACACTATGTTGGGCAGGTTCAGATACAGCCAGTAGGTCCTCCTAAGATCTTGAGTGAAATGCTTTTGGATGAGGGGGGGACCTTTACTGTCTGTATGAGGATTACAAACTGGGAAACCTTTCAACTAACTTTAGATGTCCCAAAGTTATATGTCCAGGGTTGGCCTACTCACTCAAGATTTGTTTATAGTCAGCAAAGAGTAATATGACTTCCTAGACTGCAGTTTGTCTGACATCTCTTAGATGTTCCTACCTTGTGAGTATTACGGTGAGGTGAGTCACTCAAGTTTCTAGTTCTCTCCACAGGGAACCTTGGATGACTATGTCAGGCCATGACAAAAGCCTTTAGGATGTCAGAGTAAGAGCCTCCATAATCAGTCATAAATATATCACTGCCATTTCTATTTCCTAATTTGCTTTCCTAGGAGCTTCATGGATGAAGATCTACATGTATATTCCTCTGAGACATAGGGAGGACATAGAAGCTTATTCTGAATATGCAGCAATGTTAACATTGATCTAATAATTGCTTATGAGTAATTGCTAAGGTGGAGAATAGATATTATCTGCCTGGGATGCAGATGAACTTAGTGAATTTCATCATGTATTCATGTAGAATGTCTATCAGTTCCTCTGGAAAATATTTTCTATCTAAAGAGTGGCAAAATGTCAACATAATTGTCTCTGAGTTCAGATAAAGTGAATGCACTCAAAGGATTTTATTGCAAATGAGCTTCTGAGGCATTAATGCAAAGAAGAGAAGAGAATGGTTATGGTGTCTTCAGTTTGTTTGTTTATCTCTCTTGGCCTGAATTTATGACAGCTGTCTGGAAACCTTCCACTGGGAAATGCACATTCAACAACATTTCAAATGTTCCACCAAAACATGTCAAATTCTTCTAATTTCCCAATTGGATCCAGAAAGGTTTCTCAGGAAAAATCTGTTCGATTAACAGCCGGCTTTCTGCTTCCTTGGCACTCCCCATGGCAAGCTCCTGCAGTGCTGGTAACCAGGAAGGCCAAGGAACTTCAGCGGAGGCTTTCAGGTTCCTGCTGTGCGCTTAGGCCACGGGCAGTCCTGAGGACCTCTGCTTGCCTTGCAGCTCCCAGAGCTTGCAAACTACTGGCCACATGGCAGGAAGTGTGGCAGTAGGCCAGCTTGGAAACTTATACTAAAAAAAAAAACCAAAAAAACCCCCCAAAACCCAAAAAAACCCAAATCAGCAGCAAACCGTGTTTTTCCTAAAATAATGATACCCAAGAAATATTTTTCAAGGAGAAATATCCATGTGCTCCTCAGGTAGCCTTCTGAGATAGGCAAGAGTGGGAAACTCTTTAACGATGTAATTCAGGCTTTTTGAACAGCGACCTTGCGTTGGTTACAGTGAGGCAAAAGCTGTGTCTTCGCACCTGTTATTTTGCACTATTGTGCACTTTTTGTCTTTACCAGTTTATGATCATGCTCTGATTAGGCAAAAGTTGCATGCTCAGTAGTTTAATCAGTTTGAACTGATGAGTGATTCATTGCAGACTTGGCTCATTTTGAATGAAAACATTTAGCAATAGGATAAGCCTCTCAGCTGACTCTTCAGATGGTGATAAAACTGATAGAAATGGTTGATATGACCAAAGTAAGGATCTGCTGCAGGCAATAATGGTTTACTTGTCCCTGCTATAGCTGGAAGAACATGCATGTTTACAACATGCAGAAGGTCTTTTATACTGATGGCATGGCCATCATAGAGGGTGGTATTACAGTTATTTAGTCAAACTGGCATAGTTAAAGTGGTACAAATGCACGTGTTTGTGGGCACTTAAGGTGATAGCTTCCTGATTCTAACTTTGGGCGAGTTCTGGGAAGAATCAGCAGAAGTTTGAATGAAGTAACATACCTGTAGAGTCAGTGCAGCAGTCTAGTGAACGTAGCTGGAAAATTTCAGGGAGATACACCAGACAGATTGTGGAAGGTTGGCTAAATAAAATGCTAAGGAAAGATGACAAGTCTTTTCTGGAAAGGTCAGGAAGCTAAGAATAAACTAGAGTTTTTGTGAAGAGGAAAACAGAGCTAGGAAAATTGGTGTGAAGAAGAGAGGATGAAGAGCTAAGAAAGTACATGCTATTCCCCAGGTTCTTCAGAGGCAGGATTTTGTGCTGTGCACATATTAAAGCTCTACTTGAAATAGTTCCCTGGAGGCTGGGCTGAAAATGAAGATATATGTTTCAAGGCAAAATGAATATGAAATATTATTACTTTGCAAATGAAAGAAAACATATGAATTAGATTGCAAACAAACTGAAAAAAAAAAAAGAAAATTGATTAAACATTCTCTTTTTTGTGACGTACATATAAAACATGAGTACAGAATAATCCAATTACAAGCATTTTCAAATTATTGGACAAAGCTGTTAGTGAAATAGGATGCACAATTTTCATACTATAAAGGAGTGTTGTCAGTATGGTCTTCATCCTTTTACTTTAATATCTCCTGTGTAATGATAAACAAAGATCCAAAGACGACACCAGCACTGCTGAAACGTACAATATGGGTGTCTAATATAATTATAATTAACAGTTTCCATTCATTTGCAGGATATACCCTGATGGCATTGCTCAAGAGAGGGGGAGCATTAGTGGTAATTATGCTTTGACTTTGTAATGTTGGATTGAAATGATGGTTTCTGACAAAACCAGAAATAAAAGAAATGTTGTTCAAATGGTGTAACAACACTGCCATCTAACCGCTCCTACGGAGAATCACAGGTTACCAGTAAAATATACCTCAGATTCACCAGTCTATAGCCCTTGTACTTTTTTAGGGTGACTGAATAAAGAGAGTCTCTCTGTATTTTAAAAGCAGAGATTATGTGATTTTACTTTATCAAGGAGTAATATTAAACCTTTATATTTGTTCTGAATTCGATGGTACGCACTGAAATATAGTTTACTTTTGAATGACAGAGGAAATGTAATGGAAATGTACTTTGGAAATTTAACTTTGCCTAGGAACAAGATACAAGACAGCATGTATACTGGAGGGTAATGAAAAGCTAAAGGAAACAATAGACTGCATGATCAAATCAAGAGCAGCCCTGAGGAGAAGTACTTGGGGGTGTTGGTGAATAAGAAGCTCAACGTGACCCAGCAATCTGAGCTTGCACCCCAGAAAGCCAACTGTACCCTGGCCTGCATCAGAACCAGAATAACCAGTAAGTCAAGGGAGGTGATTCTGCCCCTCTAATCCACTCTTGAGAGACCTCACCTGCAGTACTGCATTCACCTTGGGCTCCTCAGTACAAGAGGGACATGGAGATGTAGGAGTTCAGAGAAAGGCTACAAAGATAATCAGAGGGCTGGATCACCTCTCCAATGAGGACAGGCTGAGAGAGTTGGGGCTTTTCAGCCTGGAGAACAGAAGGCTCCAGGGAGACCTTATTTCAGCCTGCCAGTATCTAAAAGGGCCTACAGGAAAGCTGAAGAAAGACTTTTTACAAGGGCATGGAGTGATAGGACAAGGGGGAATGGCCTTAAGCTGAAAGAGTGGTATATTTAGATTAGATATTAGGGAAAAAATTCTTCTTTGTGAGGGTGGTGAAGAGCTGGCACAGGCTGCCCAGAGCAGCTGTGGCTACCCCCTCCCTGGCAGTGTTCAAGGCCAAGTTGGATGGGGCTTGGGGCAACTTTGTCTAGTGGAGGGTGTCCCCACCCAGGGCAGAGGGGATGGAACTAGGTGGTGTCTAAGGTCCTTTCCAACTCAAACCAGTTTGTGATTCTTTGATCTTAAGATTCTACAGTGACAGGAATTTCTACATCAGATCACACAACTGGACTACCAGTGTGCTACCTTGTACCTAACAGATGCTCCAGAAGGATGTTAAAGAACACTTAAAATAGAAAATGGTAATTAAATAATTCATAGACAGTATCAATCTATAAGGGTCTGTCTTATTCTACCTCGTGCAAATTGAGATGATCTCATTATTACTATTTTTTCACATTCCATTAACATTGCTGCTTCTGAAAGTGACTTTCACCAGGAAACAGGACACTGTGTACAGAAATTTCTTTTTTTTTCCCTGTGAGTTCCCTTAATGTTTCCAATTATTCAGCTTTTATTTTCCAGATTTTCTTATTCCGTCTCTAGATATTTTCGTCATCTGTGTTTAAATATTTTTGCTTTCTGACATTTCTTTTTTTAAAAGAAAATGTATGGCAAATCAAAATACGTCAGATTATGTAAAATCAGTGCACCTTTGCAACTCTGTTTTGTTCTCCTGTTTTCTAGTTGGCTGAAATGGAACTAAACATAAAGCAGCTTCAAGTGAATCCAAATAGACGAGAGCTAAGACTGGAAGATCTATAGGAAAAGATCTAGATCTAATAGCCCTTGAAGAAAAACAAAATCAAATAAAAATGTAATGAGTTTTGCATTTGGTCTAGAGGGGTTCTCCTCGTAAAATTCAGTGGGGTTTAGGATCTTAAAATACTCTTGGAAAAAAATAATAATTTGCTGATCTTTAGGTATATTTCAGCAGGAACATTCAAAATGAAACACATGCATGGACCAGAGCTTTCCATCTTTACTTTTCAGAGTGCTGTGGTGACATTGAAAACTGAGCTGCTGTTACAGGGCTCTCAGCTCTTTAAAAGCTAAATGATAGGAGAAGGAAAGTGCAGAGCCTCTTTCTCTATCTGCCATAGCTCTGCAATGCCTCACTCAAAGCCCCGACAGAAGACATAGAAGTACAAGTACTTGATTAGAAAATTATACTTGAGTAGAAAAGGCAATTTAAAAATCCATATGGATTTCTTGGAGAAATGTTCACTATGGTCACTGTCCAGAAGGCTGAAAATACCACATGGATAATAAGCTATCTACAGGCACTTTGTGAGACAAAGTACATCTTTCAGCCGAACATATTTTTTCAAGGTTAGCTGCTCAGGACTTAATGAGATGAAATATGTAATTTAGAAGCATGAACATGGTTTCATCTAGTTTCACCCATGACAAACAACATAGTATAATAGTCACCATGGAGACACCTTTCTCTGCTTTATGCTTACAGCATGTTCTCAGCCTGCAGTAGCTGCTGCAGAAGAGTTGATGGAGCAGGCTAAGTTTATGATTGCCACCTGGTGGCTATTAAAGAAAATCAATTAGGTTTTGGAAGCTCCAGGAATATTAAGGAATAGCAATACTGAAGGTGTTTTAGCAAAAAAAAAAAAAGAGGAGATTTTGTGTTGTCCTGTGGAAAAGCCAGCTGAACTTTTGAAGAGAAATGTATGCAAAATTTAAATTAATAATTTGCCTCACATTTTTTTTTTAAAGAATATTTAGATGTTAAAAGAGAAAACACATTGAACATGTGAGTTGAGACTGAGTCAATACATCACTTATGAGGGTCTCCCTGAACTACCTTTCACTGACAGTTTTTTCTTAAGAGCTGGAATTTGTTTGGAGGGAAACTTGTATATAACCAGTAGCACAGTTTATAAATAATTAAAACCAACAGCCCTGCAAGGTTCATTTCTGGTGTTTCTTGTTCACCCTACATTTACAACTAGATTCTGGGGAACTTCTATTATAGAAATAACAATCACAGTAAAGAAAGGGCCTATGTTGTCAAAATTAAAAAGATTACAAATCTCCATTCTAGTTTATGATAAACTCTGTATCATTGACTATCCAGGCTTATTGTAATGAAAAACTAAAGGAAATTGCCTTATTAAAGCTACAACATTAAGTCACCAGCAAATGCCCAAATGTTTCAAATAAACGTCTAATGGTACTTTAACTAACAGAAAATTAAATTCATTACTCCGGGCTCGCTATGCCATTTGAAAATAACTAGAAGTGGTTAGATTCCCGCCTCCCCCCCTCCCCCCCCCGTTATTTAAAAAGAAAAAAAAAAGTATTTGAATAAAAAGAAACTTGTGAGAGAAAAATAAAATATTAGGATTTGGAAATTCTGTGCCTCATGGTGGATGGAAAGTCTGACTCTGCCTTCTTTTCTGGGCCAGGTGAGCAGGCACATCCCTGGAGGTTGCCTTCTGGAAAGAGGAGGTAATGACTCATGAAATCCCTGGATGTGATGGATGATGTGAAATGTATTATGGCAAGACGCTAAGGTCTGGAGAAGAAAAAGGATATGAAGCAAGCAAATTTATCTGCCCTCTTGACTATTTCTTTCTTGTTTCTAACTTCTCCTTTTCTGTCCCTATTAATTAGGAACTGGAAATGTGTCGCACATGGTGGCAAAAAACCAAAAAGGGTAGGAAGATAGTGCCCATTAGCCTGAAAGTGAGGGCCTTTGCATGAAGGATGCAGATCTCTGCCAGAGGAAGAACTTGAACCACCATCACACACATACTGCATAAATTTAAACCACTTCACTGAAGAAAGTGAGAGTGTGGAGTAGCAATACAAGGAGGGGAAGAGGAAAGAAGATGAGAAAGAAAGGGTTTAACTTTCCTCCCTCTAATGTCATAAAGATCACTGAATCTCCTCTACTTCATTTCAATTCAATCCTTGGGCACTTGGAGAAAAAAGCAAGGATACTTCACATAAGGAAGGGAATTATATTTGATATTTTTGCATATATTCTTCCTGTAATGTTGAATATGGTGTCCAAATCCTGGGGAGAAAATTATTTTTAAAATGTGAAATTCATATGGATAAGGAAAATAGAGGAGGTTTATATTTCCTTGGACTACTTTTTGCACTGAGTATTTTTATGTTCAATGAAGAACTTTATTTTCCCTGTTTAACTGACACAGAGCTTTAGATTTGCTGGAGAGCTGGTAGGAGATGTCAGCTAGGTACTGCAAGCCTCAATTTGCATTAAATTTATTTGTTTATTTAATCCATTATGTTTATAATGGATGTATTCATGCATTTTATTTAGGTTACACATTTATTTATTCAGTTTTAAAATTTGACACTTCAGGGACATCTCTTAAGGAGTGAAATGAGATTTGAATTATAAATGAGACAGAGCATCAACACCTAAATGGGAAATTTGATTGCCATAAAATCAGAGGAGGTTTTTCAGCTCTAGGTCTTTGATTCAATTGCACACAGTACAGGACCTCACAGAGAAATTCAGTTCCAAGTTGCTAAATGCTAAGATTTATTAAGAGAATGTTCAGACCCTAAAGAACATTTGTTTCATGTCCATCTTTGCTTTAAAGTATTGTGTAAGTTCAAAGGCAGGATAGATTGATGTTACTGCTGAACTTAGTGCTCTGGTTGAGGATGAAAAAATGATTCATAACGGCTTTCCTATGGATATATTTTCCCCCAAATTCTGTGCTTCTGGAATACAGAGTATCAACATCCAAGACACTTCATGTAATTATGATAAACAGAAAAAAGCCACCCCAAATCCCATGAAACTAAAGCAATCTGGAAAGCCTCCTTAGAGCAGTTGTAGTACTATTTCTTGACTGTGGCAAAGAATAAATGAAGATCAGATTCAAGGCCACCAGAGGAACCTGAATATCCATAGATCTACGGGACCCAAACAGATGCATCCCAGTATCCTGATGGAATTGGCTGATTGCCAAGCCATTCTCCATGATATTTGAAAAGTCATGGCAGTCAAGTAATTTCCCCAGTGTCTAGAAAATGGGAAATGTCACACCCTTTCTTAAAAACTGTAAAAAGGAGGGCCCTGGGAACTACCAATCCATGAGACTCACCTCTGCACCTGATAAGATCATGGAACAGATCCTCCTGGAAGTTAAGTAGAAACATATGGAAGACAGGGAGGTGATCAGAGACAGCCAAAATAGCTTCACTAAGGACAAATTATGCCTTACTAATCTAGCGATCTTCTATAATGGAATGACTGCATCACTGGACAAGGAAAGAGCTACAGACGTCATCAACCTGGAGTTCTGTAAGACCTTTGATACAGTGCCACACATAATTCTTGCTGCTAAATTGGAGAGTTATGGATTTGATGGATGGACTGTAAAACAGATAAAGAATTGGCTAGATGGCCATATTCAAAACCTTACAGTCAGTGACTCAATGTCTCAATGTCCAAGTGGAAAACAGTAAAAAGTGATGTCCCTCCAGAGTCAATATTAGGACCAGTCTATTTAATATCTTCATCAATGACACAGAAGGATTGAGTGCACTCTTAGGAAGTTTGTAGCTGACACCAAGCCAAGTGGTTCAGTATGCTTGAGGGAAGGTATAACATCCAGAGGGACCCTGACAACTTTGAGAGGTGGGCTCATGTGAACTTCATTATGTTAAACAGGGCCAAGTACAAGATCCTGCACCAGGACAGGGGCAATCCCCATAGAATCATTTTGGTTGAAAAAGGTCTTTAAGATCAGCAAGTCCAACTGTTAACCTAGCACTGCCAAGTCCAACCACTAAACCATGTCCCTAGGCACCACATCAACACCTCTTTAAAATATTGGATGGTGACTCAACAACTTTCCAAGGCAGCCTGTTCCAGTGAATGACAATCCTTTCCTTGAAGAAATTTTCCTAATACCCAATCTAAACCTCACCTCGCAGAACTTCATTTCTCTTCTCCTCATAAAGACATGTGCTCTAGACCCAGATTCATACATTTGGATGTGCTCCAGCCCCTCAGTGTCCTTCTTGCAGTGATGGGCTCAAAACTGAACACAATGTTTGAGGTTCAGCCTCACAGGGTTGAGTACAGACAGGACAATCACTTCCCTAGTTCTTCTGGGCATACTATTTCTGATACAAGCCAGGCTGCCAGTGGCCTTCTAGGCCACCTGGGCACACTGCTGGCTCATATTCAACTGGCTGTTGACCAGCTCCCCTCCCCTCCAAGTGAAAGCTGGATCTGGCAGTCAGGGAGAATTCAACTACATGTTTGAAACGAAGTTGAGGCCTCACATTTCCTAGGAAGACACTGGCCTAATGCCAAACTGGCATAGCTGGTCCACTGTTTTTAACCTACTGAGTCAGTGAAATTATTCTCATTCACAATGTCTGAAGCTACTCATGACAGGGAAAAATCTAGCTTCATAACATTCTGATGTGCAGAAAGAGTTTGTAATAAATCTGTATGTTGAAATAGAACAGTCATGGTGGACTTCATTCACCCATTCATGCACCTACCTGTGTCAGCGGGTGGTTAGGCCAAAAAGGTGGGTGGTTGTGGGGATGTGAGTAGAGATCTTAGGTTATAGGGTTGTGAGGAAACTGTGGGACTTTGGGCATCTTTTCTCAACATATTTATGGCTCGAATTGTTACAAATTAATTTTTATTTTCACCTGTTTGCCACAGCACACCTTATGTCAACTTCACTGTATTTTGGCTCATCTTATCAGGAGGTTCAGCACTGATTTCCACAGAAATTTTGCTACTACCCAAAACAGTTCTTAAAACATTTGAAGTCTGACTTGTAAGCATCTCTGTACTTACCACTTCTAAGTGTTGTTATCAATCCCTTTTGAGAATAATCGCTTGTGTGCTGTGAGACAAATATTTGATCCTGTTTATCAATTTAGATTCTTACTGCAAACTATTGAATGTCCCATAGGTAATAAGTGAACATGTATTTTTGTAGATGTCACACCACTGAAATTTGACATGCATATGTACAAATTAAATGCTTTTCTTTTGTGGGCAATATTTTTCATTTCTTGCAATTTTATTCCCTTCATAAGAAATCTGAGATGATTAGCTCCAAAGTACTGATGCTATGTTATACATGGTACAGTCCCCAAAACCAGTTGAATTTGAGAAAATTACCTCAATCTTCGTATTTTTGTCAGAGGCATTTTATGAAATAGGTATCTGAAGTCCAAGTCAGAACACAAGTTCTTTTCTCTTTGTTGTTTTGGCATTTTTGTTCCTTTGTTATTCTTTCAAGGAAAAAACAAAACTGTTTAAATTTGATCATTATTTAAAATCACACCCCGTGCCCCCCCACCAAACACCTTGGGTTTAATTGCATTCACAAATCCCTAGTACCGAAAAAGTCAGACTCACTGTTTGCATCTTTAAATTTATTCTTAGTAGAGCATTATTTTTAGTATCTTTTCACAATCTTCAACAGTTTCTCCTGTCATTTTGAAAACAAGTTTTTCTGTGAGTCATTGTAATAAATTATTTCATCAAAGTTCTCTGTAAAAAATTAAAGATAGTATTAGTTGCTTAACTAAAGTCGCTATAATAATACAATATTTAATATATTATTACAATTTACAGCTTTTTTTTCTTTTTCTTTTTTTTCTCTTTTTTTTTT
>VZTU01003005.1:388829-405413 GCA_013400835.1 Zapornia atra | reverse complement strand
GCTAAAAAACTTAAACAGAAAAACAGATACTCTTTTTTGCTCAGGGCAGGTATAGAGCAGTTTAGCTATAATTATACCAATGAAATCTGTTATTGATTACAGTGAGCACAGGGAGGAACTTGGATGCCTACAAATATCATGCATGTCTCATTTGAGCATGTGATTAGGTAGCCTCAATATACCCAAAAGTGCGAAAGCAAGTGAAGAGCTAGTCACACTACAGACACAGCAAAACAAGATCTGGAGAAAAATTAAACTTGAATATAGTAACAAGCAACAGCTTTTATACAAGTCTTCTGACACAGACTACTTATTGCAGAATGCCATCTCTGCTTCTTTTACTGTTCCAACCCTTCAATGTGACATACACGTGCAGATTCCTATAGCCACAGGACATGATTACTGAGGCTTTAAGAAGGGGTCTGTACAGATGAGATAGGTCCATGTAAATAGAATTGCAAAAGCCAGTATTCTCACATTTTCATCACCTACTCATAGGTATTTTACAGCTGTGAAGAACACAGAAGAATACAAGTGAATATTTATCATTCCTCAAAAAGTTGAGTATCTTTAAAGACCTTGTTTCACAGTTACATAAACTCATGCAAGGTCTACTCACATGAGGAGGAAGGGAGCTTGTCTGAACAAGTTTTCACTCAACTCTAAGTACAAGCTGTCCCATTTATTACACACTTACTACTCCCTGCACCGAAGACTAACAGAGCAGGTGGACAACTTTTTAGTTTTTAGTTTTACTGTTTGCTTCTAGAAGTTCAGTAAAAGTATATACTCATGCAAGACACAAGATACTATGCTAACAAGCACCACTGAAGACACCATTCACAGAGTAATTTACTGCAACTTTTTTTATCGAGAGTACTGTATTCTCAACAGAACAAGCTTTTAAAACAGTTAAATCAGGTCATTGAACATTCTTCTAGTCTACTCAAAAGATTTTTGATTGTAGGAAGAAGGGCAAAAAAAGGACAAAACAAACATTACATATAATTACTTTGTTTTTATGGATTAGCAGTATCCACAAAGAACAGGAAATACTAACTGAAATGATGGATTTTTATGATGATGAAAACCTATTACACAGTGGACTACCATGAAGAACTCATTTTCTCCTGAAAAGCCATAAACCATTGTCACTAATCCACAGTACAGTTAAGCCCCCCATCTAAAAACAATCATACACCATCTATTACCTCCTTACAGTCACTGACACTCTTCAAACAAAATATAAAACCTTTGATTTATGTTAAAACAAAGGATGGAAGTGTTGCAATTGAAGACAAGAGATTGATTTAAATATACATGCACACAATAACATAAAATGCTTTTTTGGCCAACATATGAAAAGCAATATATTCAATGTATCACACTGGATGCTCATTATTGCAGACATCTTCCAACTTTGAAGAAGATACATAAGGTAGCATCATGCTAGTATTAGACTGCTAACGTTGACAGCTAGAGATCAACTTCACAACCTTCAGATATAATTCAGACACGCTGCAGTCTTTGCCAGTGTTAAAGAACAGAAATAAAAACCTTCAACAAAACCCCAACATTTATTTGCAGATAGTTTGTCATGGCCACACTAAGCCACATACAAGTATCTTTGAGGTGATCTCAATCCCGATTACGTATCAAATCCATGTGAAAACTGCTCTATTATTTAGATAAGTTATTAGAAAGTCCACTAGCTTTCAAAACAGCCAGACTAAAGCCAAAATTTAATGCACATTAGCAAGTAGCAACTAGGAGCTTTCAGTATTTCTTTTCTTACATGATCAAAAGCAGCCATCTGCACAGCTGCCAAGCTTTAAGGCCACACTGCCTCCTAAAAACTTCACTTCAGCTCACTACAGTCTTGAGAGTGTCTTATTTGAGATCAGTCTACCCTAGTTTCACCTGCCAATTGGTTTTCTGCAACCAGAAATGGGAGTAAGATTCCACAAGCAGGGGATCTATTAGAACAACATAACATAGGTGTATTGCTCAGAAAATCCTGGCAAAATGCTGTATAATGAAAGAAAGGTGTTATTTAGCTGGCAAGCTTGTTAGTCTGAGGGGGAAGACAAGGAGAAGGTAGTAGAATATACTGCCTGGAATAGACAGACTGCCAAATATTAGTCTACGTGCAAGCCTGATTTTTTTGTTGCAGTGATGCCAGAGATTTACATCTGTACATGTGTAATTAGAAGTCATGCGTCATGCTACATCATCAGATGAAATCAACCATCAGAGAGAATGTACAAAATGACATAGGGAATTTGAAGAGAATCTAAATTTGAATGCTATGCTAAAATGCCAGCTAATATAATCCTGCTGCTCAGTCTTAAACCTCTGAAGACAGCAAGCTGTATTTCAAGAGATACACTAACATGGAATATATACTTAACTGTCACTATGGATTTTACATTCCAACCTATAAGTTCCAGCACTAAAATATCATCCCAGCTATTCAGCAAACACCAAGAAAGCTAGCACATTTTAGACAAGGAACATATTTGGAAGGATTCTTTTGATAGACCGATTCCCCAAATCCATCCAATGACACTTTAAGTAATTCAACTCAACTTTATCAGCAAAAAAACCCAGACATCAAGAAAAACTTTATACAAGCCAAAAAGGGTAAATAGCAAAAACCTATACTTCCCAAAAACATGCAGCTACTGTTGTCAGTATCTGACGTAATAATTGATTCTCTCTAATCTGTGACATTTACTGACACACTTTTGGTCATACACTAAAATCAAACGGCAGAACTACAGAGCTACTTAAGAACAGAGAGTGCAGCAATCTTCCCCAAACACCTATCTGCTCTTTGATTAATACTGAAACAAGCAAGGCATCCATAAAGAAAGGTGTTTGTTTAACACTATCTTTTGAAACAGTGTTTAAAGAAGAGGGCAAAGTCTTCTGATCACAACTCCTTAAACGTTGTTTTTAAACAACAGATACATGAAGCGTCCAGTGGCAGGATTTCAATCTTCAGTTATGTCATCAGCAGGTCTACCTGTGTGCTCATGTACGTCTTCCCTTCTCTATGCCCCATGTACCTTAGATCTGGAAAATTTTAAGCATCTAGACATTGATTTGTTTTGTGTTTTTTTTTAAAGTTTCTTTAAAGAAAAGTGCCAAAGAGGAACAAGGTCTGAGACAGTGATCTACCAGAACAATTATTTGAAGGGCTGGCCAAAGTTACAACTCTATTCCTGATACAAAAGGCTAGCCTTACGGCCAAGCAGTTCACTTTTTGCAGTAAGGATTCAAGAGGAAGTTTTACCTTTAACTTAAGTTACCAGATGTAATTTAAGTTCAGTAAGAATGAGTTTGGGAAGGAAAATTAACTCTACCCTAGCCAAAACTGGAACACACATGCACAGGAAGAGGGAGTTTTGGTAATCTAATTACAGTTTCAAATTTTACAGAACAAAAGAAAACTCTGCAGAGAACACTTTTAACTACCTGCATACCTCCCACATAGCTTGCTAACTAAGTTTCTCTTATTATTGGTCGCTTAGAAATAAAAAATCCCACACTCCTTTTCCTTGCCAGATGACAACTTACCTGCCAGCACTGTATTTCAACTACAGATTGCAATTTTTTCCCCACTGTATAATTTAAAGACTATGTGGCATAAAGCTTAAAGCCTTTGCGCTTCAGATCTAGGACTATTTCCCTTCCTTTTAAGCCTGAGGTGATTTCATGACAGTATGGTTGAATTCACTGGAACATGTATACAGATGAGCTGTTAAAATAACAATCCCTACATTTTAAAGCCAGTAAAGAGTAAGTATAAACTTACAGTACTCTACTATACTGAGTCCATATTCTACTAATTCTTACACCCAGCAGTTTCACTGAAGAGAGTTAATAAAAGGAATATCACCAGAAAACAGTACTGAACTCTTAAAAGTATCTTTAAATGCCTCTCTCTAGAATAGAGATATGCAGTTTTCAAACATCTCTACACACATAATAGCCATTTACAGTTGAGTTCTCTCTGACAAAGCATAACTGCTTATGCATTTTATTACCTTAAGAGCAATTCGTATGACTAATTGAGAAATCACATGAGCTTGCAATGAACCCAAGATATCTATTTTTAGACTCATATCAACTTAAAAAACAAAATCCAAGCCTACTCCCAAGTCCAGCTTACATTTAGTTCACGTTCTTTTACAGTGCTCAACTTCAAATGGAAGGGGTTTAGTCTGCCTTAGTCAGTCGGGTTTTGTCTCTGTCTACCCCAAGAGAAAGCACTGTGCCCAAATTTCACCTGGGTAGCAGCATGATACGTACTGCACAGTGTAACTGAAACAATACATCCCTGCTTCTCGTTCAAGCTCTTACAGGGTACACGAAAATAAATCTATTACTCTACAAAACACTAACAGGTCAGGCAGAGCTTCACTTTCCAACTAGAACATAAATACCAGAGAGCAATTACTCCCTCTGGTCACAGAAGCAGCACAAAGATGGCCCGAGGTTCCAGCCATCTACCTGCGCCCCGGTGCGTGTAAACTACAGGAAAGGAACCAACCGAACTCACCAGTTAAGTGAGCAGCTTAATGGGACACCTAAGCATCGGACGCCTCCCAGACCGTCCGGGGCCTAAGAGGAACACAGCCCGGGACCTGCTTTCCCTGCCCAGCACTTTCGTTTCCGCAGGGGAGCGGGGCGGCCCCGGAACCGCACAGATCGCTGGAAGGAGACGAGATGCCTTTTCCTCCGCCCCACCTGAGGCGGCACTGACCGCGGCCACCTGACAGCGCTCCGCTCCGACGGCAGGACTGGCTAAAAATACACATCCGGGCCTACGCTTCTCGGGCATCACCCCCGGGGCTCGCCAGGCGGCGCGTCCCGGACCGAGGAGCCTCAAAGCGGGCAGCTCCCCCCGCCCCGAGGGAGGGCCCCAAGCCACCCGTGGCGCCGGGGACGGGCGGGCTGCAGGGAAGGACAGGGAGAAGGACAAGCCTTCGGCCCACTGCACCCCCGCCTCGGGGTGAAACAGGTCACCCGCCCGCCCAGGTCGAACCGTCTCCCCGGCAGGGAGGGGAAGGGATACCCTCCGCCTTCCCCGCACGGCGAGGCCTGAGGCCGCGCTCACCTGCGGCGGGAGGTACCGGCAGCCCCCACTGCTCCTCCACCCGTTCCGTCCCGCTCTCACCATCCCCCCCGTAACCCCTCAGCCAGGCCCCGATGTTAGAAAGAGTTTTACGCTTCCAACGAGGCGCAGCCCCGAAGGGCGAGCCAGGCCCTGCGCAAACACACTAACGGGCCCCCCCTCCCTCCAGGCACACTCGCTCTTCCGCGGGCTCACACCGAAGAGGGAAGGACGCCGGCAAAGCACAGCACCTCACCTCCCCCCGGCCCACGGAGCCCTCGGAGCTCTCGGGTGGGCTTCGCCGCCGCACCGGAAGCGCCTTACGAGAAGGAAGAGTCCACCGCTGTTACCACACACCAGGCGTTGTCCGGAACTACCCGGCAGCCGTGCGGGCCGCTGGGACTTGTAGTCCGCCCGCTGCGACCACGAGCCCCACAATGCCACACGGCGCAGGGCCTCGGGGCGAGGGCGGGGACAGGCGGGGAAGAGGAGGAGGGAGCGCCCAATCGGAGCGCAGGATCGGTGGGGTGGGCGGAGTCTCGGCGGGGCAGGGAGCTGAGACTACCCAGGCGTTGGCGGCGGGGGAAGCACACCCGCGGCGGAGTGCGGAGCACGCAGCGCCGGGCGCGCTGGTGGGCAGTTGGGTGGCGGCGTCAGTAGCAGCAGTGCCGGGCGGGTGAGTGAATGCGGTCGTCCCTGCGCAGCGCTCGGGCCGTGCGTACCGGGCAGCTGCTCCGGTGTATTTCCTGAGCCCGAGTGAAGCTTTCCGCCGCTCCGTTTCGGTGCCCGTGTCCGGGCGGCNTAGTGCCTGAGGGGAGGGAAGGAGTGAGGAAGGGAGGCAGGCTGCACCCGCCTGAGGGTCGGCTGCGCCCGCCGCGGCGGGGAGAGGGGGGCGTTTGGGGATGGAGCCGCTTCCCCCGGCCGTAGGACAACTTGAGAAGCGTGGGGACACGACATGCCAAACCTAGAGGCGCTTTCTTCAGGTGTGCGGTCACCTTTTGTCTCTCGACCTGCCGGCAGCGGCCGGGAGGAAACCGCTCCCGCCCCGCTTCGGCGTCGTCCGCGCTTCAGCGCCAGCACTTTGTTTTTCAAGTTGCGCTGCGGTAAGTGTTGCAGCGGTGGTTCCTGACAACCCGCCTGTGCCGAAGGAGGTGACGTGCGGGTCCGTGAGGCGTTTCTGGTGGCTGCTCAGCCCGAGCTGCGGTGCTGAAGCCTTTTCTTGAGGACTGCGTTTCTGTCACACGCGTTCCGTTAGGTGTGCCCGGCGCTCTGCAGGCTCTGTGCGTACGGAGCGTTTTGCCTGTCGGCTATTAAAGAACTTTTAAGTAAACTTGCGTGTTGTTCGTCGAGGCAAGCGCGTTACTAGAGAGTTTTAAAGGTTTCGAGCTTTGCATGATGCTTAACATTAGCTATTGATGAAGTAGCACCTCAGTTTTGGGCTTGTATCTGCGTGTCTGGTGCTTCAACAGGGAAACTTGCTTAACAAGATACATGGGGTTCCAATGGGAGCAGATGAATTAATAGGTGAATTATTAAACTTGTCAAGCACGGGCTGTAACTTTTTGCAGCAGTGAATTGGCCCAGCAGGAAGATTGCCTATCTGTGGGAACAGACAGATCATGTTTGTGTGTGTATATATTTATATATATCTCCTGTCACTTTCATGTAAATGAACAAGAATACTGGGAAAAAGAGAAGGGGAAAAAAAAAAGCACCTGCATTGTTATGCTTTGTTGTGTGTACTGAATTTTCTTCTCCCCACACCACCTCGTTCTGTTTTTATCAGTTCTATGTGTGATCAGTTGTGTTTCTATCAAATAGTCCACACATCTTGGTATTAAAGGGCTACTTAAAACTTGTATAGGATGTATGAATTGTGTTATTGTTCACCACCTCTTATCCCTGCTTCCCCAATTCTTGTTTCATCATTGTTGATGTGATCAGTAGACTTCAGGCTAATGGAAAATGATGTCATTCTGCATAGGTGAGAGGAGTTTAGCAAAATATCATAGCATTGATTAAGCCAAATACATGGCTGTGGTATTTTATCCTTTCAGTGAAATTAGTATGTCTTAAAATAAAGTTGCAGTCCTACTGGTGCTGACAGATAAAAGAGACTACGCTATCGTCTTCCTTCAATTTTGTGTACTTTTCCAAATTCTGTCTGTGTACTAGGGTTTTTTAGCACTGAAGTCTCAGACCAGTGTCATATTTTCCTATTTTCATGTGTATTACACTTTTCAGAATTGTTGTGGCTTAGTTGGTTGTAACAAGGAATAATTGTGAGGGAGGGAAGGTGATTGGTTGTTGGATTTTTCTTTAAGGTGTGAGTTGTCTGCAGAATTATACAAGGCAACTTAAGAGGTAATGCAAGGCTTGTGGCAATGTTAAGTTTGCTGTTAAATGCAGTCATGAGTTCCAAAATTTATCTTCACAGGACTGTCCATCATACGTATTCATATTCTCAAGTCAAGTTTGAGATAAAGTAAATTTTAAAACCCAAACTATTTTTCCCCGTCTATTATTTTCAATGAAGTATTTTTTCACCTGCATGTGAAAGTATTCACAAAGTTGCCACATGTATACTTTAATGTTCATTGTTGAAACCACTCAATATTCCATGTCTCTGGCCTACGGAACACCTTGGCTACAGTGCTGCTGGCTCAAGTTGGTGTCAAAACTGGCCTGGGATAAATGCACCTCTGAATTGTTAATTGACTCACTTTGTGCGGGAGTGTGCTGGTGTGGTGTGCTTCTTTGCTCGTTCTGTAGACTTGAGTCCCTTGCTGCTTCCTTATATGGAAGAATGTGTATACATTCATGTGTACTTCAGCAGAGTTCTAGGAACATGTGTCTGTGAACTCTACATGGTTGTA
The DNA here is from genome assembly GCA_013400835.1 of Zapornia atra. Classification (NCBI taxonomy): domain Eukaryota; kingdom Metazoa; phylum Chordata; class Aves; order Gruiformes; family Rallidae; genus Zapornia; species Zapornia atra. The sequence continues at coordinate 397,415 of VZTU01003005.1, read as the reverse complement.
ATAACTTTTTTGCAATTTGTTCAGTAGATTTGTCACGTATTTAGCATAATTCAATGTCTTATTGTATTACAAAATGTAGCAGTGGAGAGGAATTCGTGCCAGTAGGTTCTTCCTCTTTAAAGTCATTTTCAGCTGACGTATCTATTGTTTTTTCTCAAAATTTCAAATTCATTGTTTGGCGGCTCATCATCCTTTTTGATGCAGCTGAAGATGTTTTACCATAATTTCTGATAATCCATGTTCTGTGTAGGCAATATGCTATTCTGTGTCTCTAAAACATAAGCAGACAATTAAACTCATGCATGTCTGTCCCATACTTGACCTTTAGTCTGTCCTCATCTTCACTATGTTGTGTGTTCAAAATAATGTTTAAAATTGGTGTATAAGCATGGCTTTAATGCCTCGTTTTCTTTATGTACCCTTGCGTATCTCTGGGTACACATCAGTGTAATGGGCAGATGGGAAAGACATCTATATAGTCAACTGTGATTAATGATAACTTGTATTTTTCCTCAAATATGTGAAAGACCACAGTAGTTAGATTTGGAAATATCTTTTGGGGCTTAACTTGTGTCTTAAGTCTTGTGAACTGGATGACAAAAGGTTAGTGGAACTTGAGGTGGTAATAATGTAATATGCATTCCTGCAGGAGGAAAGGGAATTCTCTCTGAATCTCAAATTATTAACCTGACAGAACAATGTATTTTCTTTAAATTTCTTTGTAGAATTGTGCTGGAGATAATGAATCTATCTACTTCAAAACAAACAAACAAACAAAAATCCCACAAATAATGAGTAAACTTTTGGGGTTATTTTCCCTCTGCTGTATGAAATGACAGGAATGTAGGTGAACTGCATCAATCATATCAGGGTTTTACTTTTTTTTACTACTGTGAGTAGATTAGTACATCGTTAGAAAGGGGGTTTATGTTAGAGAAGGTCTGTAACAACATAGTACTGTAAGAATTCATGTACGATGAATGCTTGTATGAAAGCTCTTCAATTTCCTGACATTACTGAAAGAATGCCATGTCACCTTTTTCACTTTCTCTCCCCAAAATTCTGTTTCTAAAAAGATAATTGTTTGTTTTCTATGTGTATGTTTAGTATATTAATCTGTGCATTTTCCTAGTAAGTAAAGCTACACTACACTGCATTATTTTAACACTAATAGCATCCATTTCTTTTTCTTTGGAGTCTCGCACATGTGCGCACATTCTGTTTCTTGTTTATCCCTCATCCTAGCTAAAATCGAAGGTATATGTTGGAACTGGTCTGGTGGCTCCTCATGTAAAAGCAGAGTCCCTCCTTGTACTGTGGTCACTGCCTGGCTGCCTTCAGCTGTGCAGCAGTAGTGTTCTTTTCTACCTATTTGTGTTTTGAGTAATTCTGAACAGCATCGTCTGGTGGCGTTAATAAAGTATGTATGACAGAAAATTATTCTTAGGGGTGTGATTAAAATATCCACTGTAAGGTTATGTTCTGCTTTGTTTAATATCCTTCAAAGCTAATGATTATGAAAGCTGTAGACTGTGGCTAATGTGATAAAAGCTGCGTGAGGTATCCACTTCCTTTTCGGTCTTTTAGAGTCATTGCAAAGCAGCAGTAGCTATAAGATGGGAAAAGAGAAAATTTTCTTATTGATACAAGCTAATGAGTTAAATATGTGTCTGGCTTTTAGGTTAATAAGATTTGACCTCCTGTGATGTAAAGGATTTTTGGTTTAGTTGAGTGTTTAAATATTATGGTAATTCCTGAGAAATATTTTTTCAGACCCTGAGAGGATTCTTTCTGGAGGAATCAATAATGAGAATATACTTTCTAGAAGAAGAAAGCTAAAATATTGTGGCTGTATGCAGTTTTAACTAAATAGCTAGCCTATTAATTGGAAGATAGCTTTCTACTTCTTTATGTACTTCAGCCCCACAGTCTTTCACCATTACCATTGCATCTAAACAAGTAATTGCTTAATAATAGAAACTTTGTCATCTGCTGTGTATGTCCGACAAATCTAAACCTGTGATGACTTGATGGAGCTAATGGACATTTGGCTTCTTCTAGAAAGATAATTCTGTCAGAGTTGAAACCGAAACTGTACCTTGTCTACAGTAGGATTTCTTAAATACACAAAACCAAGCTAGGAATGATCTCTCCAAACCCCAGAAGAACTTCAGTTCCTGTGCTCTTCTGTTTTCATCTTATTTTTGTCATCTGTGTTTCTGTATGCACAGTGTGTTTGGGGGACTTTTTCATCTAAGAAAAGAGAACTATCATTTCCCTTCTAACTTTTTTGAACAACCAATTTAAGGCATTGTTTTGCTTTTGGAATTCTGACTGAATTCCAACAGTTTTGCTCAGATACCACAGGGAAGCAAGCACTTTCATTATCCTTGCAATAAGATAATATGCCCAAACACTTGCTCACTAGTTGCATTTTGCATCTGGTCCTTTTTGAGCAGTGATGCTGTTCCAGCCCCTTGATTCTGCTGTAGAAGTTTGGAGTAAGCTGGATAACTTGGACATCTACTTTTCAACACAATTTTTATAACTGACCTTGTCATATAAAGGTAATGTTAGGAGCATGGGTACTTTGCCAAAGACAGCCTGTCTGAACTCCTCACCATCACTTAGCCACTGGAGATTGCCTCCTTCCTTGACAGTGTAGTGAAACACTGTTTTGCAGTAACTGTTTTTTTGTCTGAAGTAACTGCCCCAGTTTTTCCCGTACATCTCAATTATATAAGTTGTATTTAGAAAGAAAATAGGTTTAAAGATTTAAGCCATCTTTTTAATTGGTACACTAAAACTGGCCTTTTTGAATGCTTTCCTTTCCCCATTTAAATTAAAGCGGTCCTTAGAGCATTTAATGATTGTGTATTTCACATAGCAATTGGAGTTCACTGAAGCAACTCATGTTTTCTTTCTTGGATAGATTTTTTTTTTCTTTTTCAAAAGAAGCGTTTGCTTTAGTTTCTAAACTATTTAGAGCTATTAATCAGAATCTAAGACAACACAAACAGCTTACTGTAATATCAGGTCTTCAACTTGAGATGCTGTTGATGTAAAGGAAAGATGCCTAGGTCCCTACCCAAATTGCTGTAAGTGTAAGTAAAGCCTGTAGGTGAACGATAACCTTTTCATCTTCAAAGAGAAATATGAGAAGTGGGAGGAAGAAGAGAGGAAAGCTAAGTTATTTTTACTGTAAATATGTTGGTTTATTGACTTGTTAATTTCGGAGTTTTTTAAAAAAAACAGTAGGAGGAAACAGTAATGTCTGCCAAAAACAAAGTAATTAGTGGGAGTTGAAAGATGTCTAATGATTCTTAGAAGTTCTAAAGAGGAATAAACTAGTCTCTTATTAAACTAGATATAGACTTCTAAATTGCTGTAGTAATTCTATTTTGTTTTTAAAAGCATGTGCACTTACATATGGTGCATAAAATCCTCTTTTTTTAAAGTAACATTGTTTATTCATAGTAATGTTCCAAGCAGCAGGTGTTTCTGTTGGTTTTTTTTTAAAAAAAAAAAGTAAAGAACCAAACCTGACTCCACACTTCTAAAATAAGGGTTCAGAAAATATTATTTGACAAAGCGGATGCTTGAGTTTAAGATGGCATAATTGACTTGGGTTAATGCTTGATGTGCCTGCTGTACCTGTATAGTCTAGCATGAAAAATAAGGTCCTGATTTTCTTGCCTGCACTATGGACTCTTTTTTTTCTTTCCCCTCCTGTGACTGGTGGCTGTGACTAGTCCAGTCACAGAATTCATGAATACATCTGTTCTCCAAGTTCTTTCTATCCAAATAAGCTATTAGTGGAGGTTTGCAAATTGAGGAGCTGGGAAGAAGAGGGCGGCGGTGTCTGAGAATTTCTTTTAAGAGAAGTAAGGCACGCTGCTGACAACCATCTAGTGCTTACAGTGTGAATACAGGGAATGCAGAGCTGAATTTAATTCAACACTTCTTTGGTCACCGTGATCTCATTTTCATCCCACAGTAATGTTGACCTTGAGTATCACAGATAGGGGTACGTGTTGTCCATAACTGATAGTAGTGAAAGTCTGGATGTTTTGCTGTTGCCTTGTGTCATTCCTCTGCATCAGAATTGGGCCTTCCCTCTTCCTCTGCTTGCCTGTTTTATCTGTCTCCTTCAGTGCCCAGGCCTAACCCTAGAGATCTCCCTTCACAAGCTCTAGCATTTTCTCTGCTATGCCTACGGTGCTCTGTGTTCCTGCACTTACATGCGTACAAATGTTTGCTTCTTTGGATCTCCAAGGGGCCATTGCCCACCTTTGTGAGGAAGCAAAACTCTGACAAGTACTAGCTTTGGCTTTCTTTTTGGAGCAAGCTGGAGTAGTTTTCTTACTACCAGCTGAACCAGTAAATAAGTTAGTGAACCATCCCACTCCCATGTGAACTTGTCCAGAGGTTTTTAGAAGGTTGGTTGGGTTTTTTTAAGCCAAAGACAAAAGAATGGCTGATCAGTAATTACTTTTACGTCTTCCCCAGACCCTCATCTGACAAACTCAAGCCGGTCAGGTGTGTAAAGAGCATCTCTCAATATCTGTCGGGAATTCAACAAGGCATGAGGTAACATCCTTAATAGAAGGATGATGCCTGATAAGACTAAGTAGCCTGTATCAATGTTTGTGGTGCTTTGTAGCTGTAACAGTTCTTGTTCTTCCTGGGGACAGGTCTGAAGTTCCATGCATGCCTGAATAAACCTCCTCAATTCATTGTCACCTGTGTGATCACTGCATGCAACAACTATGCTTATTCTGAATTTCCTGTAGGGAGGGTACATTTGATTAGTCCTCCCCAGCATCTCTGAGGCATAGGAAATGTCATGGTAGCACAAAAACCCATGTGGATTTTAGAGCTTTTGGAGTCTGCACTTGCACGGAAGGTACTTGGTATCATCATAGCTGGCAGTTTCCATCTGCTTTTCCTATCATGCATGTGTTGAAATACTAAAGAAACCAGGATATTAGGATCTACAAGGAGACACCAAAAAATCCCAAATATCAGACAAACAAGTGAGCAGAAATCTTTAATTATGGGAGATATGGTGCAGCAGGGCATGGAGAGAAGATACCCATGAAAGTGAGTGAGAAACAAATTGACTGTAAAATTTGTCTTGAGGGTATGTTTGAAAAATTACCAATGGCGTTTTTTTACATAAATGCGAGGGAGGAAAATGTACCTACAATATCAAAACCCAGTACACTTGTGAATTTGTCATAGCTGATAGCAGGTCTTCCTATACAAAGAAACAGCAAAATACTCTAGGTATTTTGTGACAACCTTTCACGTGGTCACAATGAAAACAAATTCTTGAAGTAATGGAAGCATGTTGCTCCCTAAGAATGCTGGGATATTGTATGTGATAGAAGAGGAGAGCAATAGAAATTCAAATCCATATATAAGAATTGTTACAAGGAGCTAGGTCTGACATGGTATCATCTTTACCTGTAGTGAAAGCCCTGCAGAGGCAGACGTAGGATAATATGTGTTCCAATTATTTAGCACTTCAGCATTGGTAGAGACTAGTTGAATTGATATTCACCATCCTTTCCTAATCCTTATCTATGTAACTATCCTATTGCTGAGGTATTACTTAATTCCTTAATTTCTTAAGAACTGTAGGGCTTTAGAAGAATCTCCAGAAACATTGCTGAAGCACCAATAGAGCAAGGACAAAACTAATTTTTATTATTTTTCTTTTGAATGCTCTAGGATTGTCCTGGGAGCTCAGAGAAGGTAGAAGGTTAGGCTAGTTTTAAAGGAAGAAGGGAAAAAAACTTGCTTGGTTTTAGATCCATTGGTAGTGGACAAGTCATTTAATCTATACTTAACCTGTGTTTCTCTAATATAAAATAAGAACAGACTCTTCCTACTCATAAAACTCAGTAATGAGTATGAGGCACCTGGCTGTTCGTTAAAAGGTAAAGGTCTATTTGAATGTGATTAATACTTTTAACAACCTTAATGTTTTGTATATCAGCCATGTAAGCAACTAGGTGGTCATACAATTCATCAGCTAGGCAGTCTTTACTGTCCTAGAGTAGCTTGGTATAGATTTTAGAGATATTAGATCATTCATATTAGTTACTCTAAGGATAAATGGCAACATTTATCATAGACTTCCACTTTTATCTAGTAAATCTTTCAATACAACGATTGAATAACACTTTGAAAGCTAACAACTGCAAATCCTAGATATTGTTTGAATTGTAGTAGTATTTTGTACTACTCTGATCAATGTAGCAAACACCATCAATAGACTTACCAAACACATAAATGTTATGTATGTTCAAGGAAGCTGTTGAAATACAGCATTCATTTAGAAAATACTTGAGATGATAGCATATTCACATAGAGAAAAATTTAGCATTGTGTTGAATTTGTATTGTTTTGAAACAGGAAATCTTGTGTGTATGTACAACAGGAAACAGCATATTACATGAAATTTCCATGTCTTTTTCATGCTTCAATGGAGAACATCTGAAGGCAGTTAATTCAACAAAACAGCAATTTGGAGCAACTTTACAGACCTCACTTGAGGCAATGTGCTCTTACTAGTTCACTTTAAATATGGATTATGGAGACTACTGAAGATGTTTTCTTATTTAAATTACAACTAGTTTTATTATCTTACATTTTACCTGCTTGACTAGAGAAATAAAATTTTTCTGACTGTCTTCTGGCTTATACAAAATACAGTTAATTAAGACATGCTATCCTTTCTCCCCAGAGTCAAAGTATAATGTTCAGCTGGTCGACTTGCATGAATAAACCATCACTGTGAATCATTAATTTAGAAGACAAGCTATGGTAATTGATGTCTTTATGCAAGCTATGGAAATGCTTAGGGAAATCACTTCTTTTTCTTGTTGGTACATTTTAAAAATTTGTTTTAGAATATTTCTAGGCCTGCGTAGTGTTGTGTTGTAGCTTCTGAAGCAGATTCACCTGAGATTAGCTGTTTCTATGGGAATGTGATCTTTTTCTTGGTTTTTAGTAAAAATCTGATTTTTTTTTTTCTCTGAAAAACTATTAAAATTGTAAGACTTGACCTTGGGCTTATCTTGTGTGCAAATACTGGATGAGCCACTGTTTTGGTTTTTGAAGTTTCTAGTAAAAAGGACCGACATAGTGATATTGGTAGTACCCTTAATGTGGTAAAAATGCCCTTTAAAAATAATGACATTATTAAACCCAGCAATGCAAATGGGGATTGCAAACTACTGTGTAAGTTGGTATTTGGACCTTCCTGCATTCCATGTTTTAAGTTGTTGCTTGATGTGTTAATAGCATGTTTCTGTATCAAACTGAGCATATCAAAGGATGATGATACATATATTTTGTTGGAAGGCTTAAGATGAAGGTAATTGAATTAATAAAATTTGCTTATATGTTTAATTATTATATGTCCAGGTGGCAAGAAAAGTTACCAATGTTGTTTCCTTTGGAGGAATCTACTTTCACCTATAATTGAAATACTAGGGTTTGCTAGTCCACAGTGATACTTACCAATTGATTACTTTGTCCTTCTTCAAAGCAAGAAAGCTGCAACTAGGTCAGTATTTGAATGGTAGCCGACAGCTTGGTGGTATTTCAGTAGCAGTTCAAAAGCAGAATATCAATAACCTGTTACAAAGACATCAGGTTGCTGAGGTCAAAAAACCAAGTGCCAATTTTTTTGTATTACTGTACAGATCAAGATACTTTCAGCATTTATTTATATATCTATTGTAAATGGCTGGTGCCTTATATTTGAAAATAAAATGTCTAGTCCGTCTCTAAATTTCTCCTGTATCAGCAGCCATGTGCTTTCTGTTCTGTAGAGGAAACTTGTTAAATACTGCGTCTGTGTTCTGTAACTGGAATGTGAAGTGGACCATTTCTACATACAGTCTTTAAGATGTAACAATTCAGAAAACAATCAGGCAATGAGGGTTGGAACCAGAGGATCATTACAACCCAAACCATTCTGTGATTCTATACAGGTTTTTTGTGTTCAGTGGGGTTTTTTTTTGTCTGGAGGTCGGTTTTGGTTTGTGCAGTTTTTACTGTGGAATGCTTACCTCTCATTCAGACACCAGAGTAGAAACTTTTTATCTTACATGGTTGGCTGCTCCTGTTTGTTCTCAGATTAGCTCTGGTGTGCTACACTGCCAGAAATCCAGCCCTGCATTTTGACATTATATATGCAAACAAAGAGAGTTGGTACACAGTAAACTGGCATTTAAGCTAAATTCAAATGGGCTTTGCTATCAGTGTCATAAGGTAGGAAAGGTATCATGTTGCTGATGGCCTCAGTTACTAAAAAATGATAATTTCAAATTTTATAAAGTGAGATAAGCCATGTTTATTCCTGTGGACATACAGTGACTTGGCCACAGGACATTAAATGCATAATTGGGCTGGGTAATTTATATTTTTCTCCTGTGGATTGAAAGGCTGAATGCATAGAAATTTTTATAATATTTGTTCAAGCAATGGGAAGAAAAAAATTTTTTTTCAGGCTTTTTAAGATGGATAGTGAACAAAACTTTGTTCCTAATGGGTTTTATGTGCCAGCTG
>VZTU01003005.1:360563-388749 GCA_013400835.1 Zapornia atra | reverse complement strand
GATGATCTCCAGAGGTCCCTTCCAGCCCCTATCATTCTGTGATTTAAACTTGCTTGCTTGCTTCGCTGAAGAATTCCAAAATCATTGAACCAAAAGAGATTTTTGAGGGTTTTCTCTTAACAGTTGCTTCATGTTACATAGAACATAAACTGGGAGCAGGTATATATAGCTCTTTGGTTTTTAATTTTTTTCTTTTTTTTCTCCTCCATCTATAACCGATACCTAAAATAGGGGCTGGAATAAAACATCCCCAAACTGGCAAAACTTGAGTTTTTAAATGCACATCTGACTTAAAGAATTCATAGCTGGACTAGAATCACAGTCCAGGTTGGGAGAAAATTACTTAGACATGGAAAAACTTTTGGTTTTTGAAAGGCCCAGCTTTTATTGCACAGTAACCTGTTCAGGTTTTTTGACCATTCATTAGAAATACCATAAAATAAATAACACTGAGACATCCGCAGTTTGGTCAGGACATTACAGGGAAAAATTCCTAGCATGTACTCCTGGATAAAATAATCTCAGTGATTGATTGTTGGAGGGAGTGGTGAGTTGCTGATGTCAAATAGTAGGTGAATATGGATGCAGTTCCCTTCCTGTAACAATTCAGCAAAAAGACAGTGGTGAGATCTCTGAAAATCTGAACAATCTGAGGACTTTGAGGTAGTTAGTGCTCTAGTTTTGTAGCATCATTGTCTGACTCTTTCTATATGAACAGGTTAAACTAGTAGAACCTTTAAAACAAATACAAGGAAATGTTTGTTTAATAAGGCTGCAGTAAAGATTTTTATTTTTTCCCTAGTGTGGACTCACTGAATTGGAGTGTAAGCAGTGTTTGAGGTTAGGGATCAGCTGTGGCCATTCAGGCTTGTAATTACAGCTGTGGTAAGTGTTTTCAAGTCTTGCTCTACTGAGAGTTTTCTTAATCCATTATTTTACTAGGCCTTTCATTGTCCCTCCTAGTACTTTGTAACAATTCATGAAATCCTGTGAATCATGGGAAAACAAATGTTAGGCTTTTCATTTCTGGCTATATGGAAATATAAATTCAAGACTTAGCTAGGCAAATGCATGGTCATGCTTGACATCATTATTGTATTTAGTAGCTGCAGTAAGCATGCAAATACTACAACTCTATGAAGACTGGGTTGTTTAAAAAGTAGCTTTTCAACTTAGCATTGGGGGAAAAAAAAGGTGTAGTGAATTTTTATTCCCTTACGATTAATAGGCTCAGTCACTTCAGACTTTGGGAGCCAGAAAACATACATCTTGTTTAAGGTTTGATGTTTGCTGGAACTGGCTTCCCTATATTTTTATGAACACCAGCATGAAGCTGATGCCTCAGCTCGTTTGCTCTTTAAGCCATGATGAAATCCATGCTGTTGAATGTCAAACAGGATTGGACACTTGATAGAGTTGAGCTGCTTTCACCTGTACCTGGGCAGGTTACTACTAAAACAACAAATCTTTGAGCGTTGCTCTTCACTCAGAGCGTCTTTATCTTCCATCTTGGATGAGTTTGAACACAGAAGAAATAACCTTAAAAATAATTTCAGGTGGGTAATTTCATACTGTAACTAATGTTACCCCTTGAAATTCTACTACTCTGCCTGCTTTTCTCCTGCTAAGAGGTGAGCTAGCCATGATTTTAAATGGTGTTTCGTGTGTCACAGTGATAAGCTCTGTGTGATGATGAGATAGAGGTGACTGAGGTAGGCAGTCCAGCTTCCACAAGGTGTACAAGTTGATATCTCTGTGCTTCTTCAAGGATTAACAGATTCTTTGTGCAATTAGAGATGAGCTTTTTGTCCAGTTACACACTGGGGTGGATTTGGATCCAGTAGAATAACTGTTCTGTGGTGAACTAAAAAATTGTGCCCATTTTGTCCAACACTTTGCATGCTGTTGCACCACACCATTCTAGTTGATTGTTGGCTAATGATTTTGCTGCTGAGACATTTAATATATCTTTTCTGCTGTGGCTACATTAATGGAACTGGTACAAACTGGGTCTAAGAATTCTTTGCTTTGAGGTACCTTGCCTATTTAACAACTTAATTTAGACATAACAATGAGAGAACCTGTGGAAGGCCTGAAAATTGGGATCTTATATACAGGCACAAGAATTCAGGTTAGCCTATTTAGTTCTCAAAGCCACGCTAATAAAAAAAAGATTAACCTAATTTTTAATAAGAATATGTGTATTACCCACCAATGTAAATCACTAGACGCGCATGAATCATACATATAATAAAAAAAGTGGGAGTAGTATTATAGTCTCTCTAACAAAAGGTAAAATTAATATTAAACTTACCATTGGAAATCCTAGATGAAACATCTAAGACCTGCTGGAAAACAGGTAGTCTATTTTTGGGAGGGGAGACAATGAGATTTCAACCCTCATTTTTCATTCTGGGTGTTGGAAATGAGCTGATTACTTTCTGTAAGGTATTGAAGCTTTCAAGTTACAAAACACATTTTAAAAAATCTTTTAAAAAAACCCCACCAAAACCAAACCCAAAAACCCCAAAGTAACCAAACAATCACTGTAAAACATGCCATGAATGTATTTATGTAGCTAGAGAGAAAATGTATAGATGTGAGCCAGTGAACAACAGAAGTGGACTGTCTCTTCAGCACTTCATGATTGCACTTGTTCATGTGAATTGCTTTAGCATTTAGAGTCAGATCTAAGATGATACAAACTTCTCTGTGTGGGAGAATAAGCAAGATTAAGACAAATTCAGCTCCCTGCATGTGGTGTTTAAATGGCTCATCATCGAGAGGATACTTGGAACAGCATCAGTTCTCATAAACACAAACCAATGAGGCTTGAACAGTGATCCACAGAAGTGCACTTCAAGGCCAGATTCCACCTTCCAGGCGCAGCTTGAACACTGGACTCAAAACTGAACTGTTTTGTCCATGGTAAGCCAAGAGGGATGTATCAGCAGCTCCAAGGCCAGGATAAACAAAACTATTAGAACAAAAATGTGAATATTCTCTTTTTTCTCTTTTTCCAAAGTAAAATAAGCCTTGTATTTTACCTTTAATTGCCTAAGCTGTATTTCTTTGGTTGTTATATATCTTCTGTTGTGGATACGATACCTGCACAGCATGGATTGTTTTTTTTCTCTGTCTTTTTTGTTCTGTTTCCAACTTTCTCATTTTTCCCTTGAAACTACTGCTGTTCCAAATATTCTCTCTGAACAATTTCTGTAACACATGCAGGGTGCTGAATTTGCTTCTTGTCTTCATATCCTGCCAGCTCACCCAGTTCGAACAGTATGAGGCTACTACTGTTTCTTTTTTGTTTTTGTTTTTCTTAAGCTGTTATGTTCATGGATGCTTATGAAGAAGCAAGAGGGAGAAAGGACTTGAATGATGATGTGGAGAAAAAAGCGAGGATTTTAGTGGGAATCCTGTCTCCTATGCCATATTAGATATTTGTTGGTTTTTTTTTTTCCTGTTGAGATACAAGGAGTTGACCGGTTGCCTATACTGATGTCTGTAACCAAGTCATGTCTGTAATCAGGCAGATGCCCTGGTTGCTTTCCTTTTTTCTTTTTTTTTCTGTTTTTGCAGAGCTGGGCTCAGGTGAAAGCAATATAAAATTGGAGTTATGGAGTTCAAGAAATCATGGATATGAGAGAGACAAGTGAAAATATTCAAAAACATATGAAAACTACTAGCAGAGTAGATAGCAATGATGCTGAAGCCCAAGAGGCAAGAATTGGAATTGGCCTTAGGGCAAGAGAAAGAAGTTTAATTTTCTTCTCTATGTCTTTCTATGCCTCTCACTCCTTTGGGAAGACCAGTGTTCAGCACCCTTCACTTAAAAAAGAAACTCTTATCATATGTCTTGTTAAGGGTTTTCTACTGTATGAAATAAGAAACTCCTGCTACTAGCTGAATTTTGCATCTAGATTGTTCTGTAACTTTTCAGGGGGAAAAAAACCCTTGTATTTTGTAACAGATGTTATGCTGTTATCTTAGAGAAATATTTGAGCTGATGAAGCTTACATAGTAGCACTAAATTTTTTTCTGAGTTACCGATTTTGATGAAATATACTTTTTCATCAACTCCCACCTTACTGGTTCAGAAGTAAACATATTCTGAGTGACTTTTCTTTCTCATCCTTTTGTCTCTGAAGGTTTTATACAAAACCAGCTTTACAGTCTGTTTCCATTTTGATTTTTGTATCAGCTGTGTCTCTGTTGGTCAGGCTCAACATGCTTGCCAAAACAGCTCTTTCAACTGGTTTCAAGAACCGCCTTTTAAAGGTCCTGTCCAGCCTCAGCTGCTGTGCCAGGACAGCTCTATTAACTGTATGGTAATGGCCTGGCCACCTCTGCCAGCGCAGTCCCCTGGCTGGCTCCAGAGCAGCTGCCAGCACGAAAGGTGCCAGCGCTGCCGGGATGGCTGGGGGAGCTCGGCTGGCATGCGGCTGTGCTCCAAAATCAGCGTGGGCCAGCATTTCGTACAGCTCTGTTGCTGGCTGTCAAGACAGTCTGTCTGATATATGCAGTTGCTTCTAAGAGTAATTGTAGCTGGCTGGAAGCTCACCAGTGGCTGTGGCTGCTGGGATCTTGCATCTTCTGTATAGAAATGGACTCTGAAGCTGAGAAGCATTAGAGAAACAGTGTCTGTGTGTTGTAAATAGCAATCCTTGCAATGATGAATTGCCATTGGTAATCTATCAGGGTGTAACAGCTACTTTTAGTGCTAGGCTTAATTGATTTTTTTTTTTCTTCCCCTAAAGCAATCTGTATTATATTACTATACTGTAAGAAACTAATTCTGATCCAAGTAGTGTTAACATAAGTAAATAATAACTCTATTGGAAATAGTGACATTACCTAAACGTAAATGGAGCCCAATGTTGATTGCAAATCTGAAGCCAGTGTTGTTTTGTAAGAAAGCAGCCTGCTTTGTATGTCACACTTGCATTCAGTTTATGAAGTGATACACTCCTTTTCTGAAATTGTGATACATTTTAATTAACTTTCCTCATCTTGTTGACATAGCGGTATCCATCGCCTGACTTATTTTTTCTCTGATGTCCTTGTGAAGGAAGCTGAACAAGGTATTGAAGAATTACACTGTACTGAATGCTTAACTTTGTTTCAAACTTTTGAAACAGTTTCACATCTAATATAGACTTTGTCTGTGTTGTTTTTTGGGAGATGATGTAAAGGACTGCCATGCTTTCTTGGGTTTTGTTAGACATTTAAAAATTTTCCTGAGTTGGTTGGTAGGCTTTTAAAATGCATTCAGGAAGTCTCCAAAGAGACACAATTTTAAGGTATTTTTGATGCAATATTCCCTATTCCTGTGAATTACTAAATAGTGAAGGGCTTCTGTTCTGCTTGTGTTTATCCCTAATTAGCTGTGTTCTTCAATCCTCCCAACTTTTGAAGGTTTAAAATCTGTTGTGAGAGCTTGTATAATGTTAGGCAAAGTATATAGTCTAATATAATAGATCTCAAGTGACCTTATGCATAACTCTGGAGTTGCAGGAAAAATTGTATGGCACTTGAAACATTGTATTCCGAACTCACTTGCTGTAAATGCTTTCACAAAATGTATTATTAATATTTTTTAGTTCTGCTGAAACTGTAATATCATAATGCATTACAGCAGTGTCTGTGACATAAGTGACAGCTTTCATCGCTTATAAAACTATGCTCCAGTACATGCAGTAACGTCGCCTTTAGACTTAAACTGCAGTGATTGCATCTGGCAGTTGCATATGGTGAAACTTAGCTGCTGCCCTTATAATTAAATTATAGTCGGGAGCTTGCTTCTGGGAGCTTGCTGATCAACTAAATTTCACAGGAAAATAACAGAAATGTGACGTATTGAAAGTAAAGAAATCTGCAGTACACTTAAGAGCAGGCAAGAAGGTGTTCTTGTATCTAAAATAACTGACTGCAGTGTGCCATCTCTGCTGCTTCTGATAGAAAATAACTACCAGAGAATAAGATCACACTCTTCCTCTCCCTTCCTTTCCCAAACTACTCCAAGGAAATCTCAGGAAGGAAAAATAATTATACTGACTCATCTGGGATATCTTCCCTAAATGGTTGCACTGTGAGTGGATTACTATGTTGGCTTTCTCATTCAAGAGAGAAAAAAAAAAGTTTAAAAATACAAAAGTAGAACTTGTCAAAATTTGTTCTTGAGAGCCTCTAAGACCAACTTCAACTCCCGTGTCAAGACATTGTCCTTCCTTCCATAGTAGAGTCATTCTTAAGAGGAAGTTCCCACTGCTGGGCCCTTAAGTAAGGCACTTATATGGACCTTTCTATTTATGTCTTACTCTCTTCTTGTGAGAATTGCAGCCATTTCGCTTCTGAATAGGAAGTCAAAAGGAGATCCAATGTAATATTTCAATCTTTAGCCTTGAAGCTCTTCCCCGGTTAGGTTCTGACTTTCTCAGAAGCATTATGTGCATACACCAAGTTCTGAACCTTTAGAATCCCCAACTTTTCTAATACTTCAAATTTCCTCCTTCAAAGTGCCTGTTTTTCTTTGGTGTTTTCTTATTTATAGCTTTTGTTTTGTGGGGCACATTGTAGCTGTCACTAATAAAAGCATTCTGCCAAGGAACATCTAAAAGTTTTGTTTGTTTTTTTCTTCTAGACAAAAGAAACAAATAGTGAAAATTGTATGTGGGTCCTTACAGTTGAAGGCCTTATAGTATTAGTTTTTGAAGTAAGACCACCTTTTCTTAATTGTCTAGACATGGATTTAGATGTTTGCCTTAGGCTGTTCAAATTTAAGTATTTTGGACGTGGCTTCACAGCATCTCTTTTTATTTTTTAATTGGAGCTGAGGGATTATGCTTGAGGAAGCTCAATTAAGACAACTTTGGCTTGCATAATTGCCTCAGCAGGTTAGTGACTCAGTGCCAAGCTCCATGAAAGTTTAAAAACATTTGGGATTTAATGGTAGAAATTGTCAATATGAATATTTTCAGTGTACCATTTTCCTTTCAGGTTTTCTAGAAGCTGCTGGTGTTATGGAATTATTTGAAAAATAGAAATAAAGAATCCAGAGGGGAAAGCCTTACTGTGTGATGGAGGGCAAGGTTTCAGTGTGGTCCAAATGCTTCTTATAGCATGACTGTTCTCTGTCTTAGTCACTATGTACTAGAGGTTTAAATACTCCTGTCTCTGCTATATTGTTGTTGTGCTGCTTTCTGATGAAATTAACCTCAAGGTTTCCTGCTCCAGAAGGCAGTGACTCCATAATTGACAGATGGTGATAAAATCCCATAACTTTATTACTAATGTTTGTGCAGATTGAAATATGGATGTCATTGCATGTCTTTGAAACAGATTCAAACAAATTTAATGATTTTGGATGTGTCTGTAGAATCTCTATTTGACAAGGTCATATGTTTGCATAAGCTAAGGATAAACATTTTTTAGGGATTTTTAGTTAGTTAGTTATTTCCCCAACACAGAAAATGTGAATACTTACCCTCATAAGGAGGAGTTGATTTTCTGGCTAAACGTCATATGTGTCATGCCTAGCATTTATGTGCCTGCTGGTATCAATGCATGTATAATTTCACATGATTGTCACCACTTCCAAAAACTAAAGTACTTTATAGATACCTTCATGTACTGCTTGCATTGTCCACGATAGCCAAAAGTTAAAGCATTTTATGGGCATCTAGTTATTCTCCCATTTCCTTGGGTATATTCTTCTGGCTCTAAGCAATAATACTTCATGAACTGCATAGCTGTTCCTCTGAGAACCTGTACTTTCATTTACCTCCTATCAGCTTCAGGCAGGCTCTGCTGTATCTCAACTCTGTGTGTAAGCATGCCCCAGTGGATTGTGTAAGTAGAGCCTTATAGCACTTGGTAGGATGTAGATTTCCCATTTAGATGCTTGATTATGGTGGTTAGCCTTTGCACTGCTGTCCCCTGTATACCTGCCTGCTTTCACTTGTTATGTAAAATAAATTATTTTCCAGGTTAAGTCAACTCAGGTTATAGCCTTCTTTCACAGTACATTGTCATTCCATGTGCTGCAGGGTGAGTGGCTGAATGGTTGGGAGGAAAAGGATGATGAACAAAGTAAGCAGCTGATGGGAAGAAGCAACATGTCACTTCTGTGGGGTTTTCTAGAGGTAAAACCAGTGTTCCAGGTGTGAGAATACTTTTTCCTCCAGTAATGCTAGCTAGAGATATCCCATCTTTAAACAAAAATCTGAAAGGTTGGATTCCTGGACAAAGCAGACAGGACTGAAAAAACTACTCACACGGTTTTGCAGTACAGACTGATGGAGTGGGTTTGTAAAAATCTTGAGATTTGTGGTAGCAGCCACGTTCCCCAGTTGTTGCAGGGTAGCGTGCCCAAGGCAAGCCTAAACCTGTTCAAGAGCTCTTCCTTAGGCTGAGTACCGTCTTTGCACATCCTTCAGGGTAGCCATGACAACCAGGACCTGGTCCTGCTGAACAGCTAATGAGCTTGTTAACTGCTCAGTGCATCTCCACTGCTCAACTGGTGTTCCCTGGTTTCTTTTTGGATGGAGATCTGTGTTGATTTTCTAAATTATTATTGCTAGTTATGCAGTCCCTCCCTCTTTGGTATTATATTGTTTGATAAGATTGCCAACAAGAAATCTAGTGTAAAGGGGCCTGTGGCAATCATGTTTATTAACTGGCAAAGCAGTAGTGTCTGAATTTCACCAAACTTTTCTATCCTTTCATAATTAATCTGTCACAAACAGACAGTTGTGGTTGCATTTGAGGGGGAAGAAGGAGGCACACAGCTCCTACCAAGGTAGATAGACAGTGGGTTGTTTATTTTATCCTCTGACTAGCGGGGCTTGCTCCCTAAGTAAATTCATCTCTTGCTTTATAAAATTGTTCTGCCAGATTTCTGTCTGTTCCTGCAGATGCTCTTCTTTACAGGAGAGAGTGTAATCAGTCCTGTTACCACACTTGCTTTTCTTTTATACACTGATCAGAAGGAATCAGCATTTTTTCTCATTTGTGCTTCCCACACCTTTGGTGTTTAGCTTGCATGTAGCCAAGAGTAATCTTTAAGGCAACTAATCTTAGTTGAGTCACTGAGTACTGAGGAACTAAGGCAATATATCACAGTTTTATTTTGTAGGTTTTTTGAGCCATAAATGAATTTCTTTATAAAACCCGCAGTCTGGAAAGGTGTAAAAGACAAGGAAATTATAACCCCCTTTTTCAACCTGTCTGGCATGCAGAAGGTACTAGAATTCAACCTTAATTGAATTTTTGGCACCTTCCTACACAGAGTCCAATTCTTACTGTTTCAGAATTCATGGTACTTCATGTCTATGAACTGTGAGTTTGTTGATATGGTATCTCTTAAAATATCTTGGCTTATAGAGGTTGCTTGCCCCTTTTGCATTTTTCTGAAAGCATATGTAACAAACTGAATAGTTCAGAGTTTGTGGGTGTGAGGGGGCGATGTTGTTCTACTTCCTCTTAGTCATTCCAGCCTTATGCTTGGGGAAAGGCAAGAGCTATAGTTAGTTAATCTAGGCTATGAATACTCTTCTTCAAACATTATTAAACTTGTGTTCCTTCTGCCCATGTACAGGAATTCATCTGTGCCGGCCACAGGACAATTGAACAGGAGAGCTGCCTTTAGAACTGAGCTGGTTGAGACCTGATGTGGAAATGTGCTGGGCTGAATTTTAGGATTGATAAAAACTTTACAGAAGGTGTCTGAAATATTAAATGAAAAAGTTGCCTAGGAATTGAACTCATCATGACTTTAATGCAAGTAACTGCTGAATGGCATATATCTGGGATATCTGTTTTGTTATTTTAAGTAATAGGTGGAGGAAGTAACAAAAATAAGAAAAATCAGAGAGAGAGGAGTGCCTTCATTTACAATGGCTCCAAGAAACTTAAACCCTGTATGGAGCAGTGTCCAAAAGGGAAAGAAGCCCCCAAAAAAACAGGCAGGTGTCTCTATCCAGAGCAGAAACACCAGAAGAATCATGTAGGAATGTCAGACTGAGTGGAGTTGCTGTTCAAGTAACCAATATGTATGTTAGGTAAGCCCTTTATATGGAATTTGTGGTAACAGTTTCCAAATAACACCAGCACAGGTATGACTGTGCAGTAATGTCTCATCTGGAGGTACAGGTGTTTCACTTCTTCTGAAGTGATACTGCATTGTTGAGTGTTCTGTTGCTACCTTTTTTTCTGAGAACAGTTGCAAGCAAGAACAAAACTAATATTCTGACAAACCCATGTAGCCAGCAATGATTTGCAACACAATTGTTTTCCAAGAAGCTGTTACAAGGAAAGTGTTTATCTGTTTCCACTGATTCTTTGATTCCCTGGTATGAGAGTGGTGTTCATGCATCAGTTAAAATAAAACAAAACTTAAATTCTGAGACTGGCCCTCAAATGAGAAATTTATATCTTAGATTTTAAAACCTATGTGATTGGGGAATGAAAATAATGTTATCAGCTTTTTTCCATTCATGTAGGAGACAATAAAAGCAAAATGCATGCAGTAACATTTGAAATTGGTTCTTGATTTTTTTAAAAATATTGTTCAACATGGACTTTGTCTCCTTTTTAGCTGATGCAGTATTACTTAACTAGATTTCATTGATGCAGAACAGCAATGACAGACTGTACAGCTGATGACTCTGAGGAGGAGTCTGAAAAGACTTGACTAGAAAGTATGATGATACTCATGGGAATTGTTTAACTTGGACACACATTGCATAATTTTCAGCTTCATTTCCTTCACTTAAAGTATGTTTGTGAGTAGGGTACAGTCAATTAAAAAAAATGCTTCCTGTACTGCTGCAGAAACAAAACAGAGCACCCTCAACTAATAATGAAGAGAGATGCTGAGAACATGCTGCATCATAAGTACTCAGCTGTTTGTTGGTTCAAGACCTGTGGCATGAGGAAGCATAAAACCACAAGTAATGTAGGCAAAAGTAAAACAGAATCAGAGAAGCAGATATTTTTATGACTAGACTGATAATTCAGACTTGGATTCCCAGTTGTCAGTAGTAGTGGATGTACTCCTGTACCCAAAGTGCAAGAAGAATTGAACTGAGGAATTTACCCCAGATATCTCAGGTTCGACCCATTAGATCTGACCATTGTCAAGTTGGCTGACAAGGATGAATCAGATGTCTGTTCTGTTTTACAGCCTTCTGCTCACGGACCATCTCTCATAGACTGTCGGTTTGCTTTAAACCATCTTCTCTTAAATTTTACTCTTATTTATATGTTGTGAGAAAGTTGTATTGTCACAATTACAACCTCTTTGCCAGCCAAAGAGCTTGTTGCAGCCTCTGTCTATACCTGGGTACTCATTCCTGCCTCCCTCGATTTGTGTATGGGGAACTGCACCATGAATCCTATTGGAAAACCTCTCTAGGCTAAAACTGATGGGGAAGCAGGGGGAAATCAAAATTGTTGGACTTGAATTCGTTTCTACCAGGATATTTAATTCTGCTCATCTTATTTTCTTCCATTACCATCAATGGGATTAAGCACATGATTAAAAAGAAAGTTAAGTTTGGGACTTTGCCTTGCAAGAGCATTTCAGTATAAATCTTATTTGCCCCATCTATGTACTTACTCTTTTTTCTGCTTAATATTTCTAATTACTTATAATTTGATTCTCTCACATAAGCAACGTATCAGGAGTTGTCACAAAGAAACATTACTTTGATTTGTGTGTTGTGGGGGTTGGGGTTTTTTTAGCATTTTCTAATATCAAATATTTTATTAGCAAATAGTCTAACCTACATGTTAAGCACTTCATTGAAATGTATAAATTTCCCTCCCCCTGCAGTTATTTACGGCTGTCTGGCAATAGCACATATGCCAGATCAGTGATGGAGTGCTGAATAGCTGCCCGTGCAACTAAAAGGCTTGGGAAGTTTTTTCTTCATTTCAAACTGAACGTTCTCTTACCTCTGTTACAACCTTGTCAGGTCTCAAAGTGAACTCAAATGGTTCTTGACACGGGGTGGGGAGGGCTGGAACATAGCTATCTCTATAGCTGTGTCCACATTGAGCTACACAACTTGTTTGTTTAAATTAGCATGTGAGATTCCTCGACTTTGCAGGCCAGCTTAAAAGCCATGATAATGCTTTGGGTTCATCCTGAATAAAAGAAAGATGAGATTCTGCTTATCTATTTTCCTGAGTACCGTTTTGGCAGTGCTATAGACTTCCTGTCTGACATAGGTTTATAAGCCTTTCTCACCTTGTACAGCTTTTAGGATGAGACACTAATGCCTGGGCTCAGTCTATCATAGTGATGTGCTGAAAGAATTTTTATATTATGTAACATTAGGGGACATGCATACTCTGCTTTTTTAAATAAAAAACTTCAAGAATGCCCAGAATCACAAAGAAAACAAAGAAATTACCTATTTTCTATAACAGAAACCTTAATATACATAAGTCAGTAATTAATAAATGGACAGGCTAAAAAACAAACAATAACTGCTA
This sequence comes from Zapornia atra, assembly GCA_013400835.1. Taxonomy (NCBI): domain Eukaryota; kingdom Metazoa; phylum Chordata; class Aves; order Gruiformes; family Rallidae; genus Zapornia; species Zapornia atra. The sequence goes on along the minus strand of VZTU01003005.1, from coordinate 376,245 downwards.
CTAAGAAAAGCAGTTTGATATTCATAATGTTTTGGACAATAAGAAGATTGTCTCAGCCTTCATGAAATAAATAGTGATGGCTCTGGCTCAGATTGAAGTGTTTTCCATTGGGCAACAGTGAAGTGCTGGATAGTTTTGCAAGTGTACTGAAATATCTAGTCATCAAGTAATAAGCACAATATGAAGCTAGTGCTTTAGGCTTATATGATATTCTGTGCCACTTTTAAATAGAATAAGAGCCTTTGGTGGAGATTTTTGATATCTTGCTAAGGATCAGATAGTCCAGAGAGATGAAGTGATGCCAGCATAGGGGAAGGCTTATTAAAAACTGAGAGAAGGGGCATATTTCATATATATATCTGGAAGCAATCACGAAAAAGAGGATGTGAGGCAGGAGAGAAACAAGGCTGTAGCTACTGTGTTGCACTAAGAGCCTGTCCTTTTCCCCTGAAGCATGTATAATTGCTGCATGGGTTCATCTATTTAAATTTTTCAGTGAAAAATATAACTGAAAAGCTGATCTGCATTAGAGGACAGGAAGAATCTTAACTGGTGACTGCATAGGTTCCTGTCCAGGCACATATATGTACCCTTGCTTTTTATATTTTCTGAGTTATAAAATGTGAGTAGTAATGCTTAAATTATATATTAATTAGTATTGGGTAAGTTAATTCAATAATGTTGTGTAGTCCTTTGAAGATGAAATGCATAATATAAACATTGTATAAAGCTTACTAAGGGTCTGTGTCAGGTATATAGAAACCCATGGTAACTGCAGGCAGCGGAGAGCTGGGAAGCATAAGGCAGAGGCACTTGGCCTGGCTGCACGCAAATGGATTGGAGCTGAGCAACAGCATAGTGGGTGCACACACTTGTCCCAGGTTGACAAGCCGTGCAGACTGTCAAGACAACATGTAAACACTTCTGTACTAAAGTTAGTCTTGTCTAACCTACTGCTTCAGGAATCTTTGTTTAGTTATGTGTTAGAGATACTGTAAGTGGCAAAGAGAAGGTATTGAATGTTGGCGGTGTATTTCTGACCCAAGACAGTAGTGGGTCAGATGCCAAGGTAGTATGACATTTAAAGGAAAAAAATGGAAGGATGAAAACATGTGCACTGCTCCAGGAGGTGGAATTCTAATAGTATCAGTAGTTGTGTGATGAGCAAACTGGGATAGTGAGAACTGTTGCTTACTGAAGCATTGTTGCAAAGCTTGGAGGGTGGATTAGTCAAAAGCATAAGAGTTGACCCTTTTTTCTATTTGGTTTACTCTCATTTCCCCTGTTGGATCTTTGTCACTCTTGTATGTAATAAATTTATCCTCTGAAAATCTCAGAGCAGGTGTTGTTTCTTATCTAGCATAACTACAGAACTTTTCACCATTATTTACTAACAAAAGGGATTTCATTTGGTAACTAACACATGATTTATTTTTCTTTCAGAGAATTTTTGGCTGCTTGCCATGTGTTGTGCAACTGAGCAGCATCACGGTACATTTCGTTCCTCACCAGTGTCAGCAAGCTCTCTTACACCGCTTGAAATAATTTTACCAGTTTGGGGCTTACAGTGACTTAGATGAATAAGTTGCATCTTCTTGGAAGGTCAAGCAAAAGAAACGCAGATTTGTAGGTCTCCTTGGTGAAAAAGTACAGAAATACATACTAATTCCAGATCAGTATTGCTTAACAATAACAGCAGCAAAATTTAAAAGTAAAAGTATGTGTTGCTGTGTCTTTGAGGTCTTTTTCTCTAGAAGCTGCATTTTGTTAATCTATTGGTGAAAGATTTGAAAAGCATGAAGTCATATAATGAAGAAGGCTTTTTTTAAAAAAGGTCTTTTTTTTCAGTTTGAAACATTATATGTATTAGTTTCGCTTCCAAATAATGGAATTATGCATTGAACTCCAAAACTGGATTTTTTTTCCATACGGGTTTAAGACTTAAGAGTTTACTTTTTTCTCTCAAGATGAATGTCCTAGTACTTAAACGAGGTTAACTGATTTTCTCCAAAATTTTCTTGCAGATCTTAGAATCCCAAGACATGTATTTCCTCGGACTGTTGTCTTTGCTTGTTTTGCAAAGCAAAGCCTTCAAGACAAATTTTCCTGATGAAACCATTGCAGAGCTGTCTGTGAATGTCTACAATCAGCTGCGAGCTGCAAGAGAAGATGAGAATATTCTTTTCTCCCCTCTGAGCATTGCAATAGCCATGGGAATGGTAGAGCTTGGAGCCCATGGAACCACTTTGAAAGAAATCCGACATTCCTTGGGTTTTGACAGCTTAAAAAATGGTAAGGCCTTTTAGTCATGTTTTACTGCAGAGCTTTTTGTCTTAATGAAATAGATGGCAATGCCTGAACAGCAATGGTTGTGGCCTGGTCATGTCTATGGGTTAATAAGCAGTAGGGTTCCTGGCATCTTGTTTAATGGCCTGAGCCTGCCGAAGCATGCTGTGGTGGATTCTGCATAAGCTGTAAGATGCTAACATAGAATCCTGGCTTGGGCACCTGAATCTGAAGCAATTGCAGTTATCTGTTGGTTGTCTATCTGTAAAATAAGCTTGCCTTTGCTTCTAGAGTTATAAGAACATTTTTAGGAGCATCCTTTCAGAGCTGGTATTGAAGCCTGAGAAGGAAACAGTAGTTTTAGCACTATTACTTATATAAAAGAATAAACATTTTAGTAATTTAACTGGAAATGTCTCTTTGACACAACTTGATTAGTTCTTGTAGAACGTTCTTTACCCTGATTCTCTCTTGCTCATGTTCTGTCAGTATGGCATACGAGCTAATTTAGGCAATATAATATTGGCTGTTTTAGCACAATATGCCACATGTTCCCTCAGCCTTTCTGAGAAACAGGATTAATTTCTTTAGCAGAGAACACCACTTCCATGCTGACCTGTTTGTGGTATGGGATGGGCAAAGCCATGCATCTGGCTGTAGCAATGTGGAATGCAAATATGCTCTGTTAGTGCAAACAACTGTAATATGACTGCAAATGCAAGGGAATAACCAAAAAAAAAAGCAATCTCTGAGTTTTGATGCCAAAATAATTTTGAAACCTGAATGAAATTTCTTCTTCTTCTTCCACAATGTACCAGACTTTTAGTCTACAGTGAAAGTATCTTGGGGATATCAAGAGATGTTCAGCAGTACCACTGCACAGATGGTGCCCCTGTGGAGTCTACAGCACATATTTAGTTATACAGTTCAGTTCTAAAACATTGATAAATTATCCCTTATCAATAATTGAAGAAGATATGCAATTGATTTGAGCTGAGTCTTTCACTGTTCTTGAACATGAATGGTATTCAGTGAAAGTACTGAAATTATTTCTATTTGCAATATAGCATTGTTTTAAATGTTTAAGTTTTGGTTGTTGTGGGTTTGTTGTTGGGTTTTCTTCTCTCATTTATTAGAAATTTCAGCTTCAGGTAAACAGTGGAACAGTAAGAGCATCCTGTCTTAAAGCAGACTACTTGAAACCTATTCAGTATTCCTCATTGCCAATTGTGATCCTGTACTACCCTATGTAGCATCCTGGGAAATTCCAGAGCAGTGTTTTTGCAGAGTGGTGTCTGTGGGAAAGTCCTTAGCTTCAAAATTCGAAGTTCATTTCTTCTTAAACAACTGGGTCTTAGTTTGTAATGTAAATTCTGTTAAGGAGCCATTCTGGCAAGACATAAAAGTGTGTCTTATAAGAATTTAATTACTTTTTTTGGTGTTGAAGGTTCTACCATTGATAGCTTTGTCTGTGATAGAATCCAAATGTCTCATTAATTACACTAATTATAGGTAGTTGAAAATATAAGCTCTAAATAATAGGTTCTGTTTTGCAGGTTGTTCTTTCAGATCTTAAAGTGTGTGGGTTTAGAAACAAGTTTATTAAAAAAACCCCAACTTTTTCATTTGGAATAAAATGTCGTTGTGAATTTCCAACAGAAAATACATGGAATGACCTCCTTTTCTGAAACACCGAATCTGTTTTTCTTTCCTCAGGTGAAGAGTTTACCTTCTTAAAGGACCTTTCTGATATGGCAACCACTGAAGAAAGTCATTATGTTCTGAATATTGCCAATTCTCTCTATGTGCAGAATGGATTTCATATCAGTGACAAATTCCTGCAGTTGGTGAAAAAATACTTTAAAGCTGAGGTTGAGAATATAGACTTCAGCCAAAGTGCAGCTGTAGCTACCCACATCAATAAGTGGGTGGAGAATCATACAAATAGTAAGTCCACGTGATTCTCATGTATATTTCCTGCAGTAAGTGGTTGTATTTTCACAGCTATACAGTGTTGTTGAATTGTTGCCTTGGCTGTTATCTGTTCCATTTGAGACTGAAGTATCTCATCCCATAAAAAGAATTATAGTATCAGGTCTTATGTGAAAGCTTTTTTTCTTCTCTTTTTTTTTTTAACTCCTCCTGCACAGGGGTGATCTGTTTTACACAATGTGAGCCATTGCTAACCATATGGTAGAATCTGTCTGAATGGCTTTTACCCTGTCTTACTATTATAAAGTACCTGTAAGGTTTATTGAAGGAGAATATTTTAATAGTTGGCATTTCAATAGTATGTTAATGATGACTTCAATATTAAATAAGATTTTAAAAAGTACTATTGTATGCAAATTTTCTGCAGGTAGCAAAGGAGTTACTGGCCTATGCAGTGCATGTGGGGACTATCACTAGTTCTCTGAAGAACTCATAGTTAGAAGGTACTGAGGAAATAGCATACTAAGGAATGCAAAAGATCATTTTGAACTACAAAATCAGACCCTGTAGTTTAATCTTTCCAGTGTGAGGAAACTATATAGTATGTTGAGAGAGTAGTTGATTTTAGGAAGACTGTTAACAGAGTTTCACAACAAAAATCTGCGGCATGGGAGTAAGCACAAAATTACCACTGTAAATATGCATATTCAGATCTGCATTATGTAGTGCTTGCTTCGCTTGTGGAATCCCAAATACGTGCAAAGTCTCAATGTATGGCAGTGAAGTTAGTCCCCCGTTACACACATCAAAGTATAATATTCTAGTTCATCTGGCACTCTCTGGAGGTTGATGTTTTAAAAGTAGTTCAACAGGGGCCTGGCTCTAAAATCAGTCATTCTAAATTTGAAGGTATTGGAATCTCCTGTAAAGAATTAACACATCAGCATGTAGTTTGAGCTTTTAAGAATCCATAAGGCTTTATGGAAATGCATGGCACCAAAGTGGAAAATCACCTCATATATTGCTTTTATTCCATTTTGCAAGTGGTCTGTTTTTTCCAAGGTAAAATGGCAGCTATTATATTCATAATGAATTCTGCCCTTTATCTTAAGCTACAGAAATAGAGGGAATCTAAGTGATGCAGCATATCGCAGAGTATTTTCAGAGAAATAGGGTGCCTGTCTGAAGGAAAAGTAAGATTCTTGCTTTTAGAATGAACAACAAGTTCTCCTCCTTAATACCTGCCTCATCTGCTGACCGAGCTCGTAACCATTGCCCTGGAAGGAGCTGTGCAGAGTGAACAAAGGCAGCTCTGGGTCTGTTAGCATTAGGTTGCGATAGTAACAGTCCCTCAGTGTAGTCTCTGACCACTTGATCTCCCGCCTGCCAGCTCAGACGGAAGAGGCTCATTTTCTCATTACGACCAGGGTACAAGACAGGCAGGTTTCCAATTCCAGCATGTTAAGCATGATGGGAGTCTTAGAACAGAAAAAGTAACTGCCAAAGGTTTCTCTGGCCAGAAAAATTCTTTATGTACATTAGTGTATTAACAAGATATGGCTGAAAAATGTACAGGAGCATGATGTACCAAATAGAAATGGAAAAAGTGGCAGTGTATTCCTTCTTAATTGTTCCTTCTTTGTTTGTTGTGCTTGTGTTATTTTCTAATCGTGGACAGTAAGTATAGCAGTATGGGTCACATCTCATTTCTAAGAATGTTTGATATAAAATGAAGGATAAACAGCAACCTAGAAGAACTCCTATCTTATGATGTACAAATTTCATACCAGTTAGTCGGTGTAATATGCTCCAGAAAGCAGAATTAATTTGTATTTTAAACCATGGATTAAAAAGTAATAGACTGATTAATGTCTTTATTTTAACACCTTACATTGCAGTGCCAGTTAAAAATAAAGTGAATTTATTTTCTATAAGCTATACAAAGGAGGCTATAATTTATCAAGAATAGGGACAAATCTGGTCAGTGCAATGAATTTAACAAGTTCAAAATTATTTTACTGAAAAGCAAGCCATGTAACAAGAGCTAAAGCAGGTAACAGACTGTTTTCTGATGTAAATGACGCATTGAGGAGTAGGAGCAAAGCAGCTGCCATGCTCAGCTGACATACCCCCCATGAATAGAGCAGATGCTAGATGTTTTTTTCTCTTTTGCTTTCAAGAGATAATGTCAGTGGAACAAATGTTAGGAATTTATGGGCTTTTTTAATGATTAGTCTGTACTTTGAAGTCCGTTAGACATTACTCAATTGGAAATGGAGTGGTTTCTTCAAAATTGGAGTGGAGTTCCAGTGGGTATACTTACATGCCTTAAATTGGTCATCCATTTAAATGTTTCTTTGGATTGGAGCCAAAGTTTGTCAAAGTTCTGCCCTTAAGAGGGTAGAGGATAGTGCTGAACTGATGATAGCACCAGTGAAAACATTCCTTACGTGACCCTTTTTCTACTTGGTTTCATTGTGGTGTATATTTAAGTAGTGATCAAGAAACAGTTGACTAACATGTGCTCAGTGGCAGGGTTTCCACACCTACACTGTGATTTAGGTTTACAAAACACTGGCAGTTTAATTTGAGATTAAATTGAACATAGGAATTGGAAATTACATGTTAGCACGGCTTTTTATTTTCTGGCATTTTTCAAACTGTCTTAAGTTTTGAGTTAATGCTCAATTTGACATGCAGACTGACAGTTGGCTTTCTTCTTAGATATGATCAAAGATTTTGTGTCTTCAAGAGATTTTGGTGCTCTAACTCATTTGGCTCTCATCAACGCAATCTACTTTAAAGGCAATTGGAAATCACAGTTCAGACCTGAAAATACAAGAACTTTTTCTTTCACTAAAGATGATGAAAGTGAAGTGCAGATTCCAATGATGTATCAGCAGGGAGAGTTTTACTATGGTGAGTTGGAGCTTTAGCAATTTAAAGCTAATAAGTCTTCCTTTAATAGGTTTGTTGCAGTATAATATTCGCTTGTATTGTCTGTTCTTTCACCTAGAATTTTAAATGTGTTTGCCCAATGAAGGCACTCAGATTTTGATGTCTCTCATTATAACAAGATAGCAACACTTATAATGACCTCTTTCTTGATTACCTTTTTAACTGTGTATTTAGTGCCACATGATGCATTTCAGAATGCTTATCTGTTAGATATAACTTCTTTATGATTATTGACCTAGTCTTCTCAATAAAATATTTTTAATGGGCTATGCTGAATATTACAATTAATAATGTTTGCTCATTACTATTGTAATATCCTCAGAAACATAAAATAGGGGTTCTTTGAACAGCAGAACTAGTGACTGTTTTTATCTTGTGGTTAAACTCCATGTGGTTTATACAGTGTCTAGCATTGGCTGTACTTCACTCAGTCTCATCACTGACAAATTCTCTTTCCTGAATAAAAACCCCTCTGCGCATTTCGATGAAAACATTTCCAGCCTTAACAAGTTTTAGACTTCTTGCTGTTTAACCAGTGGAAGTTAGGTAATCAGATCAGAAAGTATCTACAAACTGTGATTGCATAATCTGGCTTTCTTTAAGAAAGCAGATGTAAGCCTCAAATCCTACAATGCAGAAACCAGTATCAATTTTATACAGAGTGGAATAAACAGGGTCATTTTTATGTCCCGTATCTAGTAAGTATTGCCTAGTATTAACCTATTTTTCCCCTTTCTCCAGTAAAAATAAAATACTTCTAACAATCTGTTTTGTTTTGTGGTTTGTTTTTTTTCTTTTGTAGGCGAGTTCAGTGATGGTTCCAATGAAGCAGGTGGTATCTATCAAGTTCTGGAAATACCATATGAGGGAGATGAGATTAGTATGATGATCGTTCTTTCCAGACAGGAAGTTCCACTGGTCACATTGGAACCACTGGTCAAAGCATCACTGATTAATGAATGGGCTAATTCTGTAAAGAAGCAAAAAGTGGAAGTGTATTTACCAAGGTGAGAATATGCTCCCATGTCAATGGAAAGATTGCTTTCAAATTGATTAGAGTAGCAGAGTAGGTAAAAATCAAACATCTTGATTGAGTGTGCAATTACGTAGCACCGGCACGAAGGTTGCTTTGACAAGTAATCCCAGGGGGTATGTACTGCAGAACATGGTTGTTTGAGCAGCAGATGAGCAGCATTTGCATCCCTTTCATATGGAAGCTCCAGCAAGGAGAATTTCATGATCAGGAATACATATCCTCGGAATAATGTTGAGAGCATTGCAGAACTCATTACAGATAAGTTCCATTTAGACAGGAGCCATAGAAATATTGCAAGTCTGAATTAACAAAAGCTAAAATGTTTCATTTAGGTCCTAATTAGATTTCTATGTGCTGCCAATTTAAAGAGTTCTAATGGTGTGTGTCTGTGTAGATAGAAATGGTTGAGTGTTAAGAGGTAATTCCAGTCGATTTGTGTCTTTTGTCCTTTTTTTTTCCTTGGTTGCGATAAGTACGGGTTTCTTTTTCCTTAGAGGAGAGATAAAATAACAAGACCTTACAGCAGAAGGGATGAAATTTCTCAGTTCATTTGTAGACATAAGTTGTGTCCTCAGTGGCATATTTGTCATACACATACCGTGTAGTTATCTTTCCTTGAATTCTATTTAATCTGCCTTCAAATATTTTTCATGCTTGCCCTCCAGAGTTGTTTGCTACTAAATGTCACTAATAATGTATAGTTGGATCATGATGTCCTTTAAGTGAATCATAATGATTTCATTTAAGTGTTTATATAACAATGTGGCACAAATTTTATGTGGATCGCTTCTTATTCTGCTTTTGTGGCACTGTGCAGTGGATACATGACAGCAGAAAAAAATAAACTACAGTGAATCCTTTTAAACATTAAAATAGTTCTATGTTTTCAGGTTACACAAAGATTTGAGTTTGTTGTATTTCACGTGTAAAGAGCAGGGCAAGAATCCCTGCGTTTCATCAGCTTTCTTTCCAAAGCAAAGATCACTTTGAAGAAGCTAACTGCAGCTGAGCACAGTAAAACAAGGCTAGCCAGGATAAATTAGGTTGAGATGGACTGGTGCTGTCAACATGCTTTGATTCCAACTTGAGATGGAATTCCACTTCTCTTTAATGTTGTAATGCTTGGAGTCAGAACGGTGAGGGAACAGCAGTATTTTGGGGCAGTTTTTCTCTGTCCCATGGTAAGAGTTCCTTTCTGTTCTAAGTAGTGTTTCCTTTGAAGAAGCAGTGAGAGCAGCAAAGAGCTGCATTGCAGGTTTTATACAAACTGAAGCTACTGTATGCTATTCCTGTGATGATTTTAGTTTGTTTTTCTCTGTGAGCTTCAGGTCAGTGGAGTGGTGTTTCTCCTGGGCAATCTCTCCTACAGGCTTGGGCAAACCTTACCTAGATTTAGTTAATGAGACGTAAAACATGAGGATTCTTCCATTGCTTAAGCATTCCTTTTAGAGCTGGAGCATTTCACAGCCTGTGCATCAGTTGCTGAAGCTGAACATCTTTGCTCGAAGAATTTGTAGGGGGTGAGGTCCAGAAGAGAAGTCTCCCTCCATTGATTGTATAGGGAATCTGTGAGAACTAGCTTCCAAATTTAAGCTGAGGTATGTAAAGCTCAATGTGTGAGTGTAACTAGAAAAAAATATTAATTATGTTTATGATTTGAATTAAGTTTGTAGAGGTAGTTCTGGCATTTTTTTTGCTTTTAACCAAAGCAGAAACTCCAGGATTCTCTGTAGCCAGGTTCTCAGATATGAGTCTGAGACTTAGGTTTTGTGTGGTCCTATGATGTCCTTACTTATTCCATCCTCAGGCTAGTCGTCATGCCTGTCTGTCTCAACTGAGAACCTGGAAGAACTTGGTAAACATCTGTGTGTCAAGGCTATACAAAGGCAAAACAGATACATCCAGATGCTGATAACCTTCAGTTAAGATAACTGTCATGAGCTTGAAATTCCACATAGCAATACTGCAGTTTCCTTAAAAAAATTCCAAAGATTAATTGCCGGCTCCCAAGGTGTTGGATTTCCATTAGGGATTCTGAGGTGATCTGCAGGATTTTATCAATGCTCTAAATAAACACTTCATAAATATTTTATGCTCTGACTCAGAAAGGCATGTTATGAAATGTGGCCTGCAGGCCCTGTCCACTGAGAAATTGAAAGCAGCAGTGGAATAAAATTAAATTTTTATATCCTGAAAGATGCTATCTAATTGTAAAGTGAACATTTTTTAAACTCACACATTTGTAATAGGACCTGAACGACCAGCCAAAGCAGAGTTAATCACAACTTTCCAATTTCTGACTGCATTATCTGTATGCAAATGAAATTGTGTATTATTCTTCTTAATCGCAAAGGAGAGATTTGTACAGAATTGTTAAATTATACTTTCTCATTTTCATCTTCAAATCATTGTTTCCAGTTAAACCCAGACTAAAGTGATCAACATTTTAATCCACTTTCTACATAGGAGTGAAACAGACCATGAATCTAATTTACAAAGCTGTCTGTAACATAAATTATTTGAGAAGCAGAGGAGGAACAAGTAACTAATAACAGTGCTACAGCCTGCAGATCTCCTCTTAAGGATTGTTTCAGTATGCCTAGCTCTGTAGAATGCCCCTCTTGCTCTTTTTGTACATCTAAATATCTTAAAAATGCATTAGATGCATTGAAATAAGTGAGGGTTTTAGCTGAAGGCTGTTTTTCTCTCTCTCTCACATACCACTCTCTCCCGCCCCATCCCCCCAAAAAAGAAACTCAGACATTCTCTTTTTTTTTTAACATGCTCTCTTGAGTCCCCTTTTCATGAGGAACAGGCCAGTGCTGATTGTTTCTGAGATACAGTTATGGAAGAGGCATAAAACTGTCACACTGAAATACAGACTTAGCCAACTTCTGCAGCCCATATTTTGCCCTGGATAGAAGGACCTTGCCAGAGAAGGAACCATAACCTCCCTTGCTTCACCTGCTGTGAGCAGCCCGGGGTGGGGGGAGGAGGGATGTTTGTTTGGTTTTGCTGCTAGTGGGATTTTTGTTGTTGTTGCTTGCTTGCTTGCTTTCAGGCTATTAAATCATGCAAGTCAGTTCCAGCACCTCAGGAAAACGGAGTTGAAATTCCAACCCAAATGCTGGAATTGGTATCAGCAGCCAGCTTTGTATTGTAGGCTGCTTGCTAGGTTAAAATAATGATTCAGCTGCTGAGGGCCTGTCATCCGAGCAAAACTGGGTTTGATTTCAAGCATTGGAGCCATTCCTTTGTTCACCTTTTGTTCTTCAGAATGTAATACATTTAAACCAATCTGATAACCTGGAATTTCTTGCTTTTGTTCGTTCAGTACTTTTAGTAATTTTTGAAATTATAGCCTTTGGGATGAGTCATACCTGACTCTAGTGAAGTTCAGTTGTATAACTAGAAAGTATACCCTAGTCCTTTTTGACTCTGTGGATGCTGGCTGGCTAAGGACTTAACCAAAATTCATCATTTTGGAAGAGTTGCACAGCATCATACAAGGTGAAGCCATTTTTTCTTCTTTTGAAAGTCTGTAAAACAGCAGAAAGATGGCCTGATATGTTAAGTTTAAGTAAATGCTCTATCTGAAACCTAAAGGTTGAGGTATCTAACTAAGGAGAATATTGATGACATAAATGCATCATTTTAATGCTTGGGTATGTTTTAAATTTAATGAAAATGCTGTCATTGTGTGCCAGACTTTCCAAAGAACTCTTTCTGGTGTCTCAATCTAATCCTAATTCTAAAGCATCGCATTCTGTTCTTCATTTCATATAGGAGAGATCCAAAAATGGTGGAAATCAAGGGAAGAGTTGTTATTCTGCTATTTGGTCTGCATTTTGCATGTAGGAGCAAGTAGAGAGACTTTACAAATGAACATTGTAAAGATAAATAAAGAGCTAACTCTCATCTTCGCTTCTTGACTTTGACTAACAGCTGAGAGGCAGAATCACTATTCCTTATTAATAAATTTAATCTCAGTGCTTCCTAGGGAGATCTGCAGAAGCATATATCCGTGAACATGTGTGTTGGTGAACCTTCTTAGAACTGAAACTCTCTCTTTACTCAAAACACCTCATCTTCTCTTCAGTGTTTGAGCTTTCTCAGACTTTCCTTTGTGGTTTTTAATGCCCCCAGTTGCAACTATTCCATGACTTCTGATACTGAAGTATTGAAATCGATTTCCAATAGTATTTTTAGCATTGGAAGCACCTAAAAGGCTATGGAAAAAAATATGATCATCTGTTTTATTATATATGACAAACACTCCAAATAACCATGTGTCAGGGATAGTATCATGTAGCTTGGCATTTCCAAAGTCTGGAGTTTGAGCAAGTGCCTGGCTTGGGGAAATGAGATTAAATGTCACTTCTATGTGCTAGGTTGTCAGCTTTGATTTGGAATACCTATATCACTGTCTATAGGCACACAAAAAAATCCAAATGTGACTGGAGGATAACTCATGCCAAATGTTTATGTTGGTTTGCATAGCCTGAAATTATATTTGAAGTTGTAAAGCAGCCCTATTATTTTTCAAAAGAGGCTAATTTTGATGTCAGCTAAAATATTTGAAATATCATTAATAATAGCTTATCTGTAACTCTGGCTGCTCTTCAGAGCATGTGAGACAGGAGGGGAGGTGCTATTGTGAGTAGTGGTTTATAGTGGGTTTTTACCAGATGACAAAACTGAAAGGGAAAAAGGGAAATCATTAGTTTTATTTTCATAAAAGGCTAGATTGGTATTTATTCAGCTGATGTGATATTTTCGGTCTACTTTATTTGTCATAAAAAGCAGGAACTCACTCTTACAGATAATGTCAAGACCTTCACTCATCCACCTGTACAGCATTTGCCTTTCCAGAGGTTTCAGTCAGGGGTATATCCTCTATATATAATTGACTGCTACTATTTTTCATGTTCTTTAGCAAAATAACCAATGTGTTTGCATTTCCTTTTTTCAGACACATATTCAGCATTTGTTATTTGGGTTTGGTTTGTTTCGTTTCAGAAACATCTCCCAAACACATCATCTGCTGTGATTAGTATTCAAAAGCATCTTCTGTCATGCCTGCTTTCTATTCATCCCTTAGCAGATAAGCATGCTTTCTGTCTAGTGGTCCAGAGACTTCAACCCATCTAATTTCCATGTATGTCTTCAACTGATTCTCTGCAGTTGGAAAAAATCCTTTTTTACAATTATTTTTCATATTTGTGACCTCAAATTTTGCTTTTCATGCAGACTTTTCTTGTTAGTATCCTATCCTCATATTCTCTGCTAGCTTGATGTTCCCACTTAGTGGCTTAATCATCATGAAAGCTTGATAAATGTTACTACTCATTGTGATGAAATAAAACACCAAAGAGTGAAAATTGCACCATTCTGAAAGTCTTATAAAATGCATTTTAACATTATTTTGCCTTTTCTGCATGTTTGTAAGGTAGGTATAATTGGATGTGTTTTTCAGGATGTCATAGGATAGTTTTAACATAGAAAGAAGTGTTTCTGGATTTCTTCAATGTGCAGAAACAGCACCTGGATACTATTTAACTCTAGTTAACTCTAGCATCAGGATTCAAGTCTTAATTAAGCTTAACTGAAGTCTCTAAAAGAGATCTGGTCTTACAAGTGTGTAGTGAGGGTAGAACTAGTCTCTAATTTTGGAGCCAGTAAGCCGGTGAGACATTTGAACAAAAGAGCAACTTGCAGATTTGTTTCTTAGCTTAAAGTGAAAATTGCACAGAAGGTCTTGTGAGTTTCCTGCCTGTAGTTTTTGACCAGCATGAGTGTACACGGCTTTCTGAGAGTGAAAGAAGAAGAAAGCAAATAGGACACACTTCTGTTTTCTGCAATCCTATTGGCTCTTTTCAGGTCATCTCATCTATGTACCTGCATCTCATTCATTAAGATAATGCCTTTTTTTTTCCTTTATAATGCTGCCACACTGACTGATGCAGAATATGTCAGAATGACTTACGAATCTTTGTTGATAGATTCTGATTCATTTGTGAACCACTAAAACCACAAAATGAGAAGAATCAGTTCTTGTGTTTTAATTCCAGGCATATCCTGGAATTCATCTGGACTTTTGGTGCCACCAGTGATTTATTGATTCTGAACTATCTCCAGATCTTACTTTAACTTGAATAAAATTCTGCTCTGCGTAGTGACTGATACCTATTCCATCATAGATTTTTGGCTGCTAATGGCATCCTTACATTCATTATGAATGTAGATTGTGTGTGGATTTATCTTTCTGTGTAAATGTGAGGAAGATCCACTTGACTCTTATCCAGTTGTGTTTTGATATCCAGAATATTCTTTTTCAAGCTGCCAAGGCTTGCATGTGCCAAGGTATCATATATCTCATCTCTTTATCAGCTGTTCTCTGCTCAGAGTTCTAGCCTGTACTTTCTACTGAAAAGAACGTGTTCCTCCAGGTAGTTGAGGAAGTTTAGTCCTGAAAAAAAATTATTCCAGAAACTGCACAGAAGCACATTTTGCATTATTTTATTCTAGTACCAGTAAGATCTTCACTAAGGACTGCAGTGTAATTGCAGAGTTGTTTCTGACTGAGTGGCGTGCTGGAGAAACTGTAACACCACCTTATGGAGTATATGTATTTTGTGTTGTAGAGTTATAACCAGTCACTGTCAGCATGATTTAAATCACTAATAATTTGGTTATTCTACAGAAAACCCATTATTTACCCATAGAAACATTTCTAATTAGTCTCTTGTAGAATTCTGGTATTTTCTGGTTGGGGCTGCCATTCTTATTGTTCTGACATTTTTCTTTGTTTCTGTAGCTGTTCAGTCTGTTTCTGACCATACAAGTCTGGGGTTTTTTTGTCTTACTGTCACCAGGCATGACACTTTTAATGTTTGAAAAAGAGTCCTTTTAAATGGAACAAGCTTTTGCCCAAAATATTGCCCTTGGGATTAATCTCAATTTGTCCTTCCAGCATAGGAACATGGCTCAGAACATGGCTTTGCAAGCTAACCCTGAAATCCTGCCAGGTTGTACTCACATGTGCATTTGTGCTAACAACTATTTGTTTTCCCTGTTCTTTACTCACAATCAAAACCCAATTAAAATTTTGCCACGAGAGTAATTAGAAGCTGAGTCAGAAATGCTTTATATTCATGTTCATATCCACTGGTCTTTGCTTATGCTGTATAAATGAAAATGGAATAACTTTCTTACTTTCCTGCTCCTTCTTTGCCAACAGCTGTCTATAGAGTTTGTGCTGTCCCTTGCCTTATTGGATATTCTATTCTAGTATGTGTACAATTAAATTCAGGTTTTACAGTAAACCATTTTTATAAAAAGCAAGAATTTACATTAGCTACTGCATCATTTTGCACTGAGGGTTTATGGTCAGGGACTACATTCCATTAGCATATTTTTGATTGCTTCAGCATTAGAAAAAGAAATTCAGATGTGAAAGTCAACTAATTT
>VZTU01003005.1:269072-350329 GCA_013400835.1 Zapornia atra | reverse complement strand
TAATTTTACCAAGATTTAGCGCTAGTCTCACTGAAGGTAAAACCAGCTCCTTTGTCAAGGAGTTACACAAGAGCTGGTTCTTCATGTTTAGATGAGCATCACCTAATGTCTGCCAAGGATCTCTTGTAGATTTAGCCTTATGGCAGCCTGATTTTTAAGATATTACATTTTTTTTCAGGCTATTTTTTGAGGCTTTTAGTCTGATATGGAAAGGCATGAGAAAGCAGATGACAACCCTCAATCATGTTTATTTTCAGACTATGGAGAAGTTTTTCTCACCAATTTTGTGTTTTCTTTGCATTAGTTCTTCACAGCATAGACACTTCTTACCAAAGGAAGGACTGCAGATAGATTTGAACTAAAGCTATGCAATTGTGGAAGGACAGATGCCAGTCAGATTTATAGAGGATATCAGGCAAGTGCACAGACTTCCCTAGCAGTTAGAGTGTAGTATAAGTGGAATGATGCAGAATTCCATATTCCAAATGTGATTCAGAGAATTGCCTAAATGGCCGTAGAGGGAAACCAGCAGAAACAGAAATGCAAACACTGGTTATGTCACTTGATAATCTCCTAGTCTTACAGATGCAAAATAGACATTTCATGTTTCTTGAAAATTGAGAATTATCTGTTTTTCAACAGCATGAATTGATTACCAGGTTATGCAAAGATGCTAGTTGTAGATCACACTAAAAATAGCTCTCAAACAATATTTTTTTTCAGCAAAGATATCCTAACTATTGCTACCAAATTATTGAGGTATATGAATACTATTCCTTTGTGGGTTTTAATCTAGATTTTGTATAATGTTCTCTTCAAAGATGCTTTTGCTTTTTCAAGAAAAAACTAGCCAAATAATTTTGTCCTAGTTTTGTTGTTGGTTTGTTTGGTTTTTTGTAAGGGGAGTTTGTCAATAGTGGCTCATACGTGAGTTTAGGTGTGTAGTCTTTAAAAAAAATTAAAATTGTACTTTGTGTTGGAGGCTATATGAGAAAATAAATTACTGAAACTTCTATAGTTGTGCTGTCTAAGTGACCCATGATGTGACACTGCTGAGATCTGCAATGCAGATGGGAGTTTTAAGCTTGAGATGGAGTTGCCTAATGCTATCATCTTCTGTCTCTCTTGCCTGTGTGTACTGGAGTCCAGGTAGAAATGCTTGTCAGGGCACCAGTGGGCAAGTACTTTCCCTACAAACTCTTTTAGTAGTGGTGCTACCACTGATTTACTTAACTAATACGATCCCACTTTTACATGACCTCGAGCATCAAACTGTTTTTCTAGATTAGGATTACATTCTAACAAAAATTTGTCATGTTGCATGAATTGAAATGTTTTTGTTGCAGTTCCAAGCACTAATTTTCAACTGTCCATCCACAAGCCTTGGTGATAGCAAAATAAACTTGTACCAGTTTATATGAATAAAGTACAGGATATTCCTCAAACATGCAAGATCTTAGTGTTATACCAGGAATAAAAAACATCTAGTCAAAGCTTTTGTGGCTGATTTTAATTTTCTCAATGGTGGACAAAAGAAGAAACCACAAGATGTCACTCTGTCCTAAGAAGCAAAGAAGTACTTTCACACTGACAGTAATCCTATTGGAGTGTTGGAAAGCTGAATATCCTGAATGGGACTTGAGTATGTGTTGGTTTTGGTAAAATCAATGAGAGTTGCTTGAGTTAGAGACCATAATTAGACCCAGATGCCTGAGATTAATAATTGGCAGTGGGGGGAACAGACCCCCAAAAAACTGTTTTGTGTTGCAAACTTTTCTCTGCCTCTTGGTAACAGGTTGCTGGATCAAGTTCACTGCACATAGGGGAGTTTTTGGCCAGTTCATAGCCAGCATAATTGCATTATGTACTTGGTGTGGGGTGAAATAGAAGAAAAACTTGGTCCTTTCAACCCCTCTCCATGAACAGCAGAAGAGCTGTCTGATGGTTACTTCAGTGTCAGTGCTGCAATAGGAGACATGGATATGCTGGCCCTGTTATTATTTTATTCTCTTTTGCTTACCTCTTATTTCCTTCCTTATTTTCTTCCCTCCATTGCTACTTTACGTGTAGTCACAAGAATTCCTGTGTGAGCAGATTCCCAGGTGTTCTCCCCTTGTACAGTGAGGTTACGCCACTGTTACATATTTTGTCTTCCTGGGGAGGAGGCAGTATTGTTCCTATTAGGATTTCATAAAAAATAAAACAAGACAGGCTCCAAAAGTGGTGTTTACAGCTGATTCTTGACTTGTTTCTGCCCCCTTTAATGGGCAATGTTGGCTTTTGTCCCTAGAGTGGAAAATGGAAATACATGCACTAAAAACTGATGGATGATTTCCCTTCAACACCCAGTGCTGGAGATTCAGAAAACAGTACCTTGGGTACCCAGATAATACCAGTGAGTTGACCTTGTGAGCTACTCTGCATCTACTGACACGGATGATGAGAAATTGCAGCGTCATTTAGCTTGTAAACCTGTCTGCAGTCCCCAAGGATTTTGGATCAAGCTGCTGTAGTTACAGGGGTCCAGACAGAACAAAGACTGCCTGCTAACTGGGGACCTTTGTAGTTGGTTCAGTAGCTTGTCTTTGGTTTCTAGCTGGTATTGGTTAAGGGCTATAAAACAGTTATACATGAAAAATCATTTGCAACACACAAGCATAGTTGGTACTGTAAAACTCATGCACAACACTACATACCTGTTACCCCCATCTAGCAGAGCTTTTATATTTTTATAAAGACCTGCTCTTACAGCAACATTCACATGAATGTTTTTCATTTCACATTGCTAATTAGAAGCCTGAGTCATGGACTGATTGCTGTAGGCATTAGACAAACTCAATAAAAAGATAGACAGAAATCGTGTAATAAAATGCAGTTTAAATTGGAATTTATGGACAATAGCACAGTGCTGTAGTCAAGGCTGTAAGGCTAATGAACCATATCAGACTTACTCACAGTCACCCTGGCAGGCAGGTAAATGGAGAAATGTGGGAAGATAAATGCCTTATTCAAACAATGGGTGAGCCTCACACCACTTCCTATTTTAGAATTTGTTCAGACTTTTTCAACACCTCTTACAAATGCAGTCTCTAAACTGTTAATGGCCTGGAAGTCAGGCAGCTAAGTGTTCTCAGATAGGGGCAACTCCAACCCAAGCACAGCAAAGCTAAAAACGTTGGCAGCTGTTCCTAAAAAACATGGGATGCAAAAGTCTTCGGAGCACTCCCCACTTTCAACCCACCAAATAGTCTGAAAGGGTTTTTTTCCTAATGATGTATGTGCAACATTGTATTCTGGAAACGAATCTGCCAGATAGTGGTAGTAAAATTCTACATCTACTAGAATCTGGCTGAGGAAAAATATTAGAATTGTTCCTGCAGCCATGGACTTCAGCCTATTGCCTGAGTTTTTATCTGTTCAGCCATACTGAATCAGGATATGAATGATGTTTCAGATATGTTTTACTGATAACAAGTTATTTTACTATCTAGCTCTCATAAACATACATCTTCTCTTTCCTATGGAAGAATCATCTTTTGGACAAACTGAAGGAAGATTTCCTACAGAAAACGATTATATATTTGTGTAGAAGTGCTTTTAAGGAAGGGAGAAAAAAATCCAGAGGAAACCTGGATTGCATCTGAATCATGTCTTTTGTTCTCTTGTTAAGGGATTGGAAGTGGCCATGGAAAAGTCCTGGGTTTTCTTTAAGAACAATTTGTTTAATGGGCTTCAGCCATTCCTTCGAGTATTCTAATGCTACAAAGGAGTTTAGACCAAATTCATAGTTTAACAAATAAGTGTAAATAACGTAAAAACATTGAAGAGTCATGTTTTTAAAGCAACTGCCAGTGTTGGAATGTTTGCAGGCAGTAACTGTACAGTATCATTGCCTCAACAGAATGAAATACATCAAAACATGCTAAAAACATGCTAAAAAAATAAAAGATATCAAGAAGTCTATCTTGCCCTGAGACAAGAGCATGTCTGATCTGGACAATGTCAAATCTCACCAGTCACCAACAGTCCATTTGAGGCTTTTGTCATTGCCAATACACTTTGCCAATGGCATATTGCTAATTGTAGCAGTCAGAAAGCTGCCATAGTTTGACACAGGAATTAATACTTAATATCTCAAATTTATTACAAGAGAAATATTGGACTTAAAACTCAGCACCTCTCTTGAGAAATGTTTTCTTGGAGACAGGATGCAGCTTTGGAATTACCAATGGGAGGTGGCAGTCTGTTTTTTTCCAGGATCAGAAGCATATAAAACTCTCCCACCAGGTCTGAACCAAGGATGTGTCTTTATCACACTAATTAAAGCCCTCAGTGAAATGCACAAAGAGGGGATAGAGGCCAGTTCTTGCTGCTGTCTTTTACATGTCTCTCTCCCTTGATTTTTCCTCTGCAGAATTTTTTCACTGGTCTAAAAAAAAGCAATTTTTAGACAATGTGCTACAGTTTATAAGTTCACTTCAGATTTTTTGACCATAAATTATCTGCAAATTGTCACAATATTTCACAGCAATTCTAAACTGCTGCGCTTTCACAGATGCAAGTTGAACAGACTAACCTTGAATACTTCTAATTCATTTATTTTCCAGTGTTGTTCCAAGTTTAATATGTCTGCATCTATAGAACAAAGTGTTCTGAGGAGGTGATCTCTTAATTACTGACCTTTTGAATCATGACACACATGGGACAGAGAGCTTGGAACCATGAGTAAAACACCTTGCTTTTGTTTGAAAAAAGCATTTGTTTTGTTTTTGTTAGAAAAGCCAAGGATGGTACCAGTTCTTCCTCTTCACTATGATGATTACAAGGTAGGCGAAAGCCATCCTAAGGGAGGAAGTGCAGTTACCCCCAAGCAGGAATTAGGGAATGTCTAGTTCCATAACCTTAAGTGTTTAAATCAAGCAAACGATCATATAGTGTCCAAAACATCCATCCTTGGAATCATCCGAGGCCTGTTCCAAACCTCTTTGTAGCCTATAGAAGAAAGGCTGCCGTTAGTTTTGGACCATGAACATATTTCTCTCAGGCTATGCCCTGAAGCATGAGTGCAAAGAGCTGGGTGGGAACTGACATAACCTGTGAACTTGTGTTATTATTAAGAACTCCATTTTTTTCCCAATTTGCAAAAAAATTACTTCAGATCACTCACCTGAAAAATGGACTTCTGATCGTGGTGTTTCTCCAAACAACAGCAACAAAAAAGACTCTAAGCATGAAAAATGTAGAATTTCTGAAGCTGTATTTTGTGTGTGTACACATGTGCATATGCTCCATTAAATGTGAGCATACTATGAGAATCACAAATAACGTTGCTGGTTTACTTTATAATAGGTAAGCAAAACCTAACCTAAGCATCTTTACATGAAACCATAAGATAATTCAGTACAAAATAATCAAATCACTCTGTACCTCTTGGTTTAGAGGCTGAAGGAGGACTCCTTGGTGCAGGATGGCTATAGTGGAATAAAAGGGTAATTTGCTTCTCTCCCTTTCTCAATAACTGCTTAGGGAGCCTAGCTTGGCTGGATTCCTGTCTTTAGGTCCCTGAAGTTAAATGAGATTAATTCAGGCCTCTTGAGACTGGTGGCAGCAGATTTGTCTGCCTAAAACTGTTGCACAGAGCGTTCACAAGGTAAATATAAGTAGACAGATGAAGGCAGAGGATGGTGGGAAAATAAAAGAGATACACAATGGGCAGTGGGAAGCTCACCAGCCACCTTGAACAGGGAGGGCCCCGGAGAGAAGTCACAACCTGCACTGGGGGAGCTGGCAGAACTCATGCCCTTATATGCTGCCTCTCTATTACTTTGCATGTATTTTCTAGATACAGCAACCTGTTAGATTTATTGGCAGTAGTATCTTTATGACAAGTTAATTCAGGTTCTCTTAGTCTTGATAACACCTGCTTAAAATATGCTTCCTTCTATGAACGACAAGAGTAGAGAGATTATGTTTTGGTAGTTCCATGACAAGTGACTTCCAAAAAGCAACGTGGAAGGCTATTTTTCAGAAGGGCTATTAACCATCTGGCAGCCCATTTTCCACCCTTCATTGTGAGCACGATAATCTGAACAACGTTCAAGAGAAAGGCAGATCGAAGGCTTTACTGTTTCCCCAGGAAATGCATCCTGATGACTCTTCAGTTCAAGGTTTTCAAGTGGAAATCATGTTTTACACTGGTATGTCCTTAAGTGTTGTAAAGCCCTGCTTATTTTTCAGAATTCCTGTACAAAGCCTTTTATTTTAAATGAAGCCTGGGGACTTAGTTTTGCAGGTGTTTGCATTCAGCACAGGTATATGGAAGACACAATCCCAATAAACTAAGAGGGATCTATGACAGTGTGGTCTTTTGTTGTGTCATACCACTTAGCCTGTATGCTGCTGGTGGCTTAAACTGCTCTAACTCTCTAAGCTTGCACAGGCACAGCAGTTAGCACTCTGTTTTCCCCAGCACAGTTGGCAGAGGACTATGAAATCACAGTCTTTACTCCTGCCCTCAATCTCAGGATCTACCTAAAACCTCACAGGTTAAAATTTTGTTTCACATGGGGCCAGGTTATTGTGCAGGAAAATGCTGGTTTACTTGCGTGTCAGCTAAGATCTGGGATCCAAAGAGAGATGGTGGGACTGGTACTTCTTTTGGCTCCCCCTCAGTTCCTGTGCCTATGATCATCAAAGAGAGGATACAGTCTAGTGGTGTCCATTCCTAAATTTCCTTCCCATGGAGGGGAAGAGGCAAAGGGACGGTGGCTTGAATCATAAGGTTTTGTTCAAGTATGCAGCTGGAGCACTGCCAGGGCACACACCAGACTTGGAACTGGTCTCTGGTCCACCCATTTGACTGCAGCCCAAGTGACTCATTCCACTGAAAAATAATATTGCTGGAACAGAGAAAGTAACCCTCATGCCAAATGACCAAGAAGTACAGTTGGTCTGATGCCCTTCAGGATAGGGAAGGAAGAATCCTGCTAGTTTGGCACCTGGTTAAGGTCCTCACCCTTTTAAACTCTAGTGATGCCTTTCTAAGGCTGGGGATGGGAACAATATGATGCTGTAAATTGCTGCTAATAAAACAAGATGGAAACTAATGTGGAGCTACCCACTACATCCCAAGCTACTGTCCAAATCACCAACTCGCTTTGTTGGGCCAAAGTGTCAATGGATTTATGCAGTAGGAAAATCTAGGGAACAATCAAAGCACTTAAAAACAAGCCAACAAATATGAAGCATTTTGGAGCAGCAGCTGATGTTCCCTCAGAGATGTAACACATGATTTCGATAATCATAAAAATATATTTAATTTTGTTTATTTAAACCAGCCTGTGTTTTGCTGTGAACATTAATCATCTGGTGTCACACAATACCACACTAAATGTCACACATTGAATCACATCTCCTGCGACACCATTATGAATATTCTGGATGTAGTCCACAGCTGTGGAAAGAAGTACTTCATGCCTTGCTAGCTGTAGAGCAAACACACTCATGCAGCTTCATTTTGTATTCAGTAGCTTTACAAAACAGCAAAGGCAGCATGCAAAATGAGGAGGAATACTACTGGAGCTCAGCTGCTGATCTTTCACAATTCAACTGCAAAAACTGTGAGGTCTGAAAGAAGACATTAAAATACCAGTATCAGCAGAAGTTATTAAACTCCCTTAATCAAGAGAATTACACCTGGTCACTTCAGTCCTTATTAAGTTTTGTTTGCTTGAAGAAGAAACAACAGCACCTAATGTTTCCTGCTGAAGACTGGGCCCCCTTCTTCCCCCAGGCTGAGTCAAGGAGAAAAGCATATTTGTATTTCCCATCTGCTGGAGTACAGCATGGAGCTGGCAGAGCAAGACAAAGTGGAGCAGCTGAAAGATGGGGTTAGTTCATGTTTGAGTGGCCTGGCAGGTCTGCGACTGGAGAATACAGTGATGTAAAGTACTTTAACAGCACTTCATAACCCTCCTTAGGCCTGCAGAGGACTTGGCCTCTTTGAAGTCCCAAGATCAGGATGGATCTGAATAGTTTAGGTTGTAATAGTCTTTTTTTTTTCTTGAAGAAAAGCTGCTGTTTCTATCACCTCATCTCTGTTAAAGAAAAAAAAAAAGTAGGGGAGCCAGGGGTGGGGGGTGGGGTGGGAATAAACCTATGAAAAGACATAGATTTGTCTTCAGAGGGGATTTTGGATGAAAACAGCTAAAGCAGAGAGAGGCACTGGATGAAGTCATTCCATCTCAAGCCAGTGAATTGCCTTTACAGGACCCTGATTGAAACTACTCTGTTGGCAGGAAAGACTGATGCATATTGATGGTGCTCTCCCCTTATCAGTGATTACAAACACATGCTCTGGGCAGTCCTGCCAACAGATTCGGTGTCATACAGTACCAGAACTTGGGTAGAAAGTGTGTGCTGTGTAGAGTAAGGGGAAGGTGCATCATCCAGCCTGATTTAAAATAGATATTTGTATCTGTGCCTTGTGAATGCAAAATGCTGGTTACTGTGAAATCCCCATTTGGGGAGGCTAGCACTCCCACCTGCTTAGCAGCAGGTACAGATACTTAGCTGAGAGACAAAGCAATGGAAAATCAGTCCCAAGGATGCTTAACTACGCCCAGCACTGCTAAAAGGAGACCAGTGTATAGACCTCAGGACACATATACTGTGATACAGCAAATGCAGTCTCTGACTTTGACCAGAAAAGCATTTTCATTACATTTAATTTCTTTTGGCAGGACATGCCACTTTCTAGATTCAAATGCAGAAATTGTGGACAGCTACAGTGCATCTGTCTGCTTCCGATAAAAGAAGCACTGAAGAGAAACAAGGTTGTTTCTCCTTTCTTGTTACACAAGACTGCCATTTCTTTTTTCAAACTGAAAGCAAGTGGGAGCAAATTATTTCGATTTCCTGACAGAAGCTGCATGAACAAAACACCTTTAATAAAAATAGATGGTTCTGCTCATAACGCTTCTCTCTTCTTTTTCCCCATGATCACAGGAGTCCCTGCTTTGTGTTTGCAGCTAGAGAACATCTTTATTATCATTGCAAACAGTGAATAACAAGACTTTCATCTGAACTACATTTTTTGGCAATAAGACTCAGGGAAAGAATAGGGATAAAAAAAATCAGAGATGTCAGGAACAAGTTCTGCCTGTAAATAGACATTCATAGTTCTCAGTTCCTTCTTTGGTTGCAGTGAGGGCAGGTGTCTTTGAATTTTAAACAACCAAATTATGTTTGTCATTCAGCTGCATTGCTTTTGCCTGCTTTCCTGCTCTTTCCCTCCTTCCTTAGCATATGGAGTGCTTGTACCATCCTGGCCCAGCAATGGAGTAACACCAACCAGAAATGTAGTTCAGTAAAACATATTGTATCTTGAAACAAAACTAAGAATGCATAGAACTTAGACTAAAAAAGTGCATTTGTACTGAAATTCAATGATCTTTCATGAAATTTTCCTCTGAATACTTATATTCTGTTCCCCTGTCTGTCTGCATATGTATGTAAACATCCACACACATGTACACACACAAATATATATACATGCACAAATATGCATGTAAATATGCATGTAGACCCCTTGCTGTGCAGGTGGAGTTTGGTATACTCTGCGTGCATGCACACAAGTAAATGTATTTCAGTATATGACTGAAACAGATGTAGGTGTGAGGCAGGAAGGTGCTGGGGAGAAAGGGAGGGAAAGGTGCAAAGAACTTCAGGCAACAGAAAGTCTGCCCAGTATCAAAAATATTGAGAACTGCTGGTATTGATAACAGCAGACTGAATAAGTCAATTGCATTATGAATAATTTTTCCATTCCCAGCTTAAAGAGATTATGACTATTTATCTTAAATATCTAACATATGACAACATTGTACAGCCAGTTTAACAAAGAAGTGCTCTAGTGACTCCTAAATATTCCCCATATTTGAAAAATCTGACTCTCAGGAACACAGGGTTATGATGGATGAAGTGAAACAATTTGTTTGATATAATTCAGGTAATCAGTGTTCCACAAAAAAAAATAGGAAACATAACTCTTTAGCAGTTGGCAACAGTTACATAAATAAATATGCAATTTATGGAAATACGGTGGCATCTGCAATGATGAAAGTCAGACAGGAGAATAACCTGCTTCAGATGACACAGTGTAAGAGGAAGTTTTCAAGACTGCGACAGGAAATTGTTTATCAGAATTAATTCAGAGTCATTTTCATACGATTACAATTACCTGATGAAACTTATGTTCAATAAATTAGGAAGCATTTAATGGATGTTGTATTCCATCAGGAGTTATTAACAATTAACATCTGAAAAGATGAAACATGAGATTCATAATAAAGATTTTGATGAAGGCAAATGAGACTGCCCTCTCTGGGTGGCTTCATCAGATGGCTGATCTGGTTTGTTTTGGCAGCTTTGGATAAGATGGTTCAAATTCTGAGAATTAGACAGAAATGGCATTTGGACAAGTTGAGACTGACAGAAAGCTCATTAAAATGGATGGCAGTTTGCCTATCAATTTCAATGAGCTCTAAACCATGACCTCTGTAAAAGAATGCTCGGCTCAATCTCTTGTGAGAAATCTGGCAGGTATCTGGCAGATCACTTTTTGTGTTCTTTCTTTGTGCACATACAAGTTTGATTCTGCTCCACTTGAATTCAATGGCATTACTCTTAAGGGCTAAAAGGTTAAGCATGAGCTTGCTGCATGCCACCAACTTCACTTGGGATGCAATTTTGGTTTTCATACATGTCCAGGTAACTTCCCAAATGCAAGAGTCATCAAGTTATGTCCGTTTTTTAGAAAAAAAGAAACTTTTCAGAAAAAAAACCTCAAAACATTACTTGTATGTGATGTTTCTTTAGTGTCAGAAAAAATCTACTTCATTCAGAAATTGTTGACCTACTTTTAACTGGAAAAGTCAGATTTGCTACTGAAATAAGTCTCTCCTAAACCTAATAAAATTACCATTCTTCATTCCATAAACATCTCTTTTTATGGCTTGATCCAAAGACCATAAAATCAGTGGAAAAACTTAATCTTCAGTGCCAGATACTGCTATTATGACTTGCAAGTCCATTGTTTTTCCAGTAGAGAGGACTGAGTTTCAGTACTTGTTACTTAGTTACAGCCCATCCAACCCTCTTGGAATCCATGGGTTTATAACACCTTAGAAAACCAGGCATATATAGTTTTCACTTCAATTATTTATGCACCTAGTTGTTGATTCCTTTTTGTCTGGTAACCCCGATGAAACATTTCACTAACTCTGTGGTTCTATCCAAGGCTTTCTTCTGCTGCACTTGGCTGTTCCCTGTGAATGCTCTCCAAGTCCTACCAGTGGGAATCAGATGGTTTACTGGAATCCTGAATGGGCAGGACAAAAGGAAATTTGTTGCCTAGTAACACAGCAAAATAACCAGTTAGTTTATGCAAGTGTGCCTGCTTATCTGCTGAAGCACGGATGAGCATGTATGCATTTAATATTGTGTTCCTTTTCTAGTGCTTCCTATGAGTATCCATGCAGATTATACTAATTAAATGGTCCAAGAAAGTCTCTCTCTCTTAAGTGATTCATCCAGCACAAATGCCTTGGATTCCTGGATATAGCCAAACCAGGTAAGATCAATATAGAAATTTAACTTTCTGCTGTTGCTTTAATGTCATTATGTTTTTAGATCTGATGTTACTGGTGGCATCAACCTAACAGTCTGATATCAGCAACAAGTATCGAGCTAACACTATGTCAAGTAAGAATTTTACAGAAAGAATACGAATTACAGCAGCAAACTGATTTTTAGAAGCTACCGAGTCCCAGAATCCAAAAAGTGTTCTAATGGAGAAGTGTCATTTAAGTATTCTTTAGCATTGATTAACATAATGTCAGATCAAAAAAACTCAGCATGTAAATGCATGGACTTGAAAGCCAGATTGTTCATCCAGTCTGATCCAGACAGTCTCTGTGAATCCTGTGTGAATGATGACCCTATTCACATTAACAGAATTTTTGTTGTTGACTCCCACAGAGCCAAGATTTCATGGTCTGAGCATTTCAGCTACTTCTGTATAAAAGAGGGAAGGATAATATTATTTCTTTTCTCCTATTCTTTGTCTATCTGCTCTGTTCAATTAGACTGCAAACTCTCTGGAACAAACTATTTTACGGGCTTTCTGTGGTGCTCTGAACAATAGGGTCTCTTGTGGCCTACAGCAGTCATAATAATTTGAATTGTTTCTGTCATTAATCACATCTCAGGATGACACATATCCTGCCCAGTTCACATATTTCAGGAGTGCCCCAGCTGCAACTGTAGGACATGCAGGGAAGCATCCCATCAGTTGAATGTAGATGGGAGAGACATGTGGTTGAGACTGATGCCCACCCTGTATTTGCCTTGCTCAGCCATTTCAAAGACAAAATTACTCAGCAAAACTGGATAAAGCAGGAAAAACTATCTTTTTTTTTCCTGTAGGGATAGGACATGCTGCTGAATTTCTTGGCAGGTTGTAAAGATCTGAAAAATAGTGTTTGTAATGGAAAGGCCAGCACCATTTTAAATATGTCAGTTCACTGGAATAGGACATAGACAATTTTTCATATGTTTTATGAGGAAAGCATTTGCCATAGAAGATCTGAAGCCCATTAGGCTGTGATGTGGATTGATTCCTTTCATGTTATATATAGAGAAAAAATGGTAAGTAAGAAGGCCTCAAATTAGTCTTGTTTTATTTAGAAGGATTTTTTTTTCTTTTAGAAGGTAAAGATATACTTAAGTGACCCAATGAAACCCTTGATATCCAGCCTCTGCCTACCCTGTAGTAAATTCAGTTCATACCACTTAAAGTTCTAGTGAAACCTCTGTGGAATCATTACTTTGTTAAATGTCAGATAACAGTCTAACAAATCAACACTTGGAATAGCCTTGTATAGGAGCTGAAATTTTCCAACAAACTTCATGCTCCTGGACTTTACTGGCACAGTGAAGTTTGCCAGCAGAATTTCTAAGAGAATGTTTTAGAGACTTCAGTCACTGCTGGGGAAAGCACATGCCTTTATATACAGAAAGTTTTATAATGATCAACTCTTACAATAAGTAAGAAAAAGAAAAAAGAGAAAGCTGAAGGAAAGGGAGAAGAGAGAATTTTTTTCTATGAAAACACTGAAAGGTAGAAAGGCTGAGACATAGAGATTTGTGACTATATGGTATATCCAGTTGAATATCCTTGGGCAGAAGGCTTTAGTGTGTACTTTTTCCACATTGATCTTAATCTATTTATCCCATCTTCTTTCAGTGTGGAGTCTAGAAGCACAAGTGAAGAAGGAACTGTGCCTGTAATGTGGGAGATGTCGATCAATAGGGCATGACTGACGGCTCTCTTGTAACCTAGCACAACACAGCACTGAAGCTTGGTTCCCATAACTACTGCTGGCATTTAAAAGCCATCTGTAAACTTCAGTAAGGACTAGCCAATGCCCCTAACAGTATTGGGCTGCTGCAATTCCATCAGTGGCACACTGACAATGTCTAGGCTTTGTCTGAGTCAACCAAATTAAGCACATTTTGAAGTGAAGAGCTAAACTGGACATTATCAGAACCCATAGCCTTAATGTTTTAAGAAAAACAATACAAAATAGGCAGAAAACTGACCTGTCAGTTCCCATCAAGAGAAGAGTGTCTCGTTTTCCTTCTCAGATGCAGACTTCAAGAAGGAAGCCTGGAAGATTGTTTAGAAAATGGCTGAGCACGTTCAACTGAGGCAAGGATATTCAACAGGGAGGAGAAATGCTCATGAAGAACTTTCATGAATGCTACATAAAATATGAGACTCTATGCATCGATTTTCTCTTCATCTGAAGTTCTTGGATTACTTAATAAAGCATTCAATAATGAATCAGGGGATCTTTTAAGCAAAGACAAAACAAACTTCAGATGGGAAAAACATGAAAACAATTCAGAAAAGCGAAGTTGCTGGAGTGAGCACACCAGAGATTCATCTGGATGATCACATATCTTGCTACAGGTATCACCAACCTATCTTTAGCCACCTTCTGGAAATACAGTTCATTGATACCAGCTCGATCACCACAGGAATTTGTTTGATGTGCTTAAGAGATTGGTAACAATACCTCCTAATGTGTCTGCGTTGCGAGGTGACAGTGTTTCCTTGGAGACAGTGAATCCATACAGCCCCAGCCAGGATCCTTGCAGGTTACCTCTCTCCAGAAGATGTAGAACTACCTCGCTATGCAGGGGTAAAGATGGGAAGATAAGCTTTGACTGTAGACAAATAGCCTTATGCAAGATGTGAGGATTTTATGCAACAGCAAGACATGTCTGAAAGGTAGGAGGGTGAAAGAAGAGAAGTAACTGTAGTCATTGCACAGCTGGCTTGACATGCTTTGACAACAAAGATAGTGTTACAGGATTAGGTATCCTTTTTAAAATGTACCAACCTGTATTACTGATTGTTGTGCAGTGAAAACAGGAAGAAAAATGTGCGGTTTCTTGATGTCATTGGCTGATTACTGAAAAACAGAACTGTATTGCAACAAAAAAGGTGTAACTTGTAAACGTGTGAAAGGCACATTGGTTGAGATGTGGATTTTGTATTGTTGCACGTTAGACCCATGAAGAGCTGCATGAATGTTAGTTAGTATGCTAGGAATATATAATTATGGTGATAAGACCTAACGATGTTAATTATGTCTTTTTGGGGGCAATTTTATGATGCATAAAGCAAGATAATTGATGATACAGCTAACAGCAAGGATGCTTTGTAACCATAACTTACAGGTGTGTTTGTCACTAAATTATGCTAAAAGAACTGCTTCAAAATGTTGCATAATGTCTCATAAAATTCCTATAAAAATAATTGAATGGTAATAGAGCATGGAAACACAACATCCAAGTCCTCTGCTATTCTAAGTCCATAGACTTCTCATAATAAATGTTTGCATACAAGCAGCACCTGCTCAGTAGCAGTAAATTGTGTGTGTTTTGAAGAAAGCACAACCTGAATTCTGAGTTTCCTGTCTTTTAAATACCTATACAAATTGTATTTGTAAGTTAACCCTGCAGTTCATTTCTGCTGATCAGCCTTGGCATGTGCAATTGGCAGAGACAACATAAATAACTGGGTGTTTATATCATGTAAGCAAACAGCTATTTACGAAAGTGGTTTGGACAGATCCATAACCAACTCTCTTGGAGCCTACGCAAAATCAGCAGCTCTGACCTAGATATAAGAACTCTGCTTTTGGAGGGTTTAATCACTCTTTTATTAGTTTATTTGGTTGCAGGCTTTTGTTCGATTTGTTTTGTTTTCTTAAACATGATCTTAAAATTCATCAGATTTGGTTCCTTTAGAATGATCTATGTCACTTCCATAGCAGCAGGACTGGAAGAGCTGGGAGCACTTTGCTGTTAAATAGCAACCTGACCAGACTTCCACTGAAGCTAACAGCACGGGAGCTCAAGGGCCTTTCCATCACGTATGTGCTCTGGTTTGGTGGGATGTGAAGCTGTAGCAAGGACGGCGGAATTCTGACTCTGAATATGTGTATGAGGTAGCATAAATAGCCCCACTACTTGTTCTCAAATATGTCATCAAGGGCATACCATGTTTGTGGGGAAAGTGGTGCCATGGTTTAGTGAAAGCTGAGCCTGCTTGGGGGTACTGATTCATGAAAAGTAGCTGGGAAAAAGACTACCAAAAGCTAGACCAGACCCCAAAAACTGCTGTAAACTCTGGGACAAAAACCTTTCAAATCCCGGCTGCAGGAATTTGCTTATAGCCTTCTTTATTCCTCTTCCACTGAGCTTTCCTTTTGCTGTTTTCTATGAGGCGAAGTTGAACCTGTGTTGCAGAGCCTAAGATGTTTTTTATCAAGGCTGTCGGTTATATCAGGAGAAAGGAGCCTTTTGACTGACAGTCGTGGCCAAATATCTAAAATAAGACACAGGAGGAATGTTTTCACTCAGAAAATCTTTTGCTCGTGTAGTTTCAGAAGTAGTTCAGCTTTAGCAATTCCATGGGCTTTTAATATATTCTGCCCTTAAAGTCAGTTGGGTTCAAATCTACTTGCACCCCAGGTGGAAAATTTACCACATTTTGTTGCCTATGAAAATTTTGCCAAGATGTCAGTGGGAGGAGAAACACACACATTTCACAGACACACGATTGGCACTGACATCTTGATAACGTGTCACTTTTAACAGTGAACTCTGTAAGAGTGCATGATTTTCCGAGATATGGCCTGATACCTCATAAATCATGTTTTGAAAAATGCAGTAGCTGTTCTGTACTCATTCCTTCCAGTTTACAAAATACTTCAGCCACTTAATTCTCCACTGGGATTTCCTCTGAGGAAAAAGCATAAAATACATCGAGTTAGTGATGAATACTTACACTTACCCCAGCAGTTCCATGCTACCTCTATTCAGCTCACAAGCAGACTTTGAGGTGCTAGCAAATAATTGCTTTGTACAATTTTTTTTTGTTGGCTTTTTTAATTATTGAGATGAAACAGCTATTTTATATATTTCAATGATGCTACAGGAACAGAAAGATTTCCCTGAGGGTTTTTTCCTGATCACTCAGAAGTCCTGCAATTTCAAAGCACCCTTCAGGCACTTAAAGTGGGATTGAACTTCAGATGCCTTGAACTTGTATCCACAGCCCATGGGGTCTTCATGTAGATGGTTTGGACTGTGGTTGACTCTAGCTGAAAATAATCAGCGTTGATGGTGCGTTGAGGAAGTGGGTATCTAGATGTATCCATTTGTCTCCACTGACTGTAGAGTGAGACAAGAAAATCTGTAGAATGAGCCTGGCTTTGCAGTCTGACAACTCCAGCTAGGTGGGAGAAATTTTAACCAGATGGAAGTTTTTAGATGTTTAATGGTGACTTGAGTATGTGGCAATTTTGTACATGGATTTGACAGCAGTGGCAAAGCTGTAGCCATGATACAAACAACTAGACTGAGGGCCAGCCTCAGAAATTAGAAGTTGGTCACACATGAGATTTCTCCCCCTTACCACTCTAAGTTTACTTTCCCATCCTCTTTTATGGGATTCTTAAACTATAGGCAAGTATCTCTGCTTAAAAGGCATCATAGATACCGCCCCCCCTGCCCCCCATGCACCCCAAGAAGAGAGAGAATGGAGCAATGCTATTGCCACCGAGGGTTTCCATTAGTGAAATTAATTCCTCTCTCATAAGAATTTAGGTCTTTGATTTATGAAAACCACCAATTTCTCACTGCAGGCAAAGTGAGAGGAAATGACTCAGCCTGGACAGACATCATGAATCTAATTTCCCCCCCCTCTAATGCTTGACATAATCTAGTGTGCTGCTCCCAGAGGTGTCATTGGAGATTCATATCCAGCCGAAGGGCCTCGCAATCAAGGCAGAAAATTTTGTTACTTTCATGTATTGTGTGATCTGTAATTGTTTGGAATTGCATCCTGCCTCATTCATTGCCATTTCTTTTGCATCAATTTTGCAGCAAAATAGTAAGGAAAACAACACCAGGGAGAGAAAAGCACTGTTGCACTTGTTCTTTCAAAAGAACCTTCTGTGACATAATGTTAGGGTCCAGCTGGTGCTTATTAAACTCAGGCAGATTTGAGATGAAACATACTTCCTTCTGTCACCCTTTCCAATAGAAATCTCACTACCCATCCAATTGGAGAAGTTTTATCTATCACATATTGATTCTGGATCTTTATGTTTTATTTTCTATCACCAATAAAGGATTTTGTGAGTGAGCTTCTGCCAAAAGATCAGAATAGATATCAAATGGTTCAGCTAATGGTCCTGCATTTCAAGGGACTAGGAGAGTATATTCATGTCTCTGCAGAGGAGGTAGTATCTAGCTGAGAGGAAGGTAGGTTTTGAAAAGTCTTGCAGTTATAAATAGTCATTTGAATATTTCCTAGAGGATCACTTCCAAAACTGAGAATAACAGATCTTTTCCTTAAATATCAAAGAATTTCTACAAATTTCTCTGGTGTGAACTCATTTAACGTACAAGGAAGCAGAAGCAAAACAAATAGAAAGGTTAATCAAGAGTTCCCAACACTTTTATCACTTTTATTTTCCTCATTTTTTTAATATTGACCTTATGTAAATCCTCAATTCACAGGGTTACTGTGTATGTGAATGCTGATCTGTACCAACACACACATGAAAATGCTCTGTTTACCTCAAGATGACCTCTAAAAATGCCTAAGTAAATAGCTGTTATTTTCAGAAATGCTGAGCTTGCTCAGCTTCCTTTAAGTCACCAATGGTTTATTGGGGCTGGTTTAATCCCATTAAAAAAAAACCCCATAAAGCGTGAAGGGAGAGTAGTTCCGTCTGTCAGTACTGGTTTGTGCAGTCTGTACACACTTCCAGGCTTTCAGTGTACACACTGAAGCTAGGCAAGATGTAATGTTGGGTTTTGATGATGTATAAAGACTGCAACACAATCTCAGTAAGGTCAACAGAATACGTCTCTTCATGATTATTTGCCAATAACCTGTAATCGTGAGGTTTAACTGATGTTCTATTTAGTGTGTCTGTTACACTCAATATGAAACCTTCATTACCATCCTCACTAGACCATTTTAAATCTGCATTTTTATTCTCCATTTCAGCTCCTGACTGTAATTGTTTTAATGATGCTTACTGACAGCTGATACTTTCTGGCAAGCTCTCTCCAAGCTTGTAGAGTAAAAGTCAAATTATAGGGCTGTATGCACACACGAAGTTAAAGTTATTTTTTTGAAGTATTCCATGCTAAATTCCAAAATTGCAGTTGTCAGTCTGCAAATTATTCAATCTCTCTGAAGCACAATTGGAGAAATTGCATCATTTGGGGTACATAAAATGTACTTTTGAAAGTGTTCTTAGGTAAGAACTAGCAAAGAACAAGGGTCTATCAAAGTTCAGCTCTCTTCTGGAACCTTGATATTGTACTAGCACATGCTCAAAGGATTAAAATAAATATGCAGTTGAGGTATCTTTTCATACAGTTTGGATCCATCAAAGCAGGACTATACAGGATAGAAGGGGACATATACTATTGAACATGTTCAGATCTTCATTTTCTCCAAGACTGAATTTTCCTAACAAACTGACAGTAAGTTCCGCTTTCTGATGGCTGGACGTATCTGTGAAAGCCTCGTATGTGTAAGTACTTAAAGAACTGGAGGGGATTGCTCTAACTATGGTTTGACCTCAGGATCATGTGTCTGTTGTCAGGTGTGAAGCCCTACCCTCACTATTCTGAATTTTCTGTGATAAAATAGTTTATATTTCTCCAAATCCATTAGTTGTTTAACATCTCCTCTCTAGTTCCTCAGGTCTGACGAAAAGGAGACAAAACTTCTGTAAATCCTATTCATCCTGCTGCTCCATCCTAACTGATACACACACTATTCCAGTGGTTTTATCACAAAACAGAGGATTCATCAGGCAGAACTGTGATTCTGGACTACCTTCCCCAGTAAGTGTTTGTTTTACCAATCTGATTACAAGTTTTATAGAAAACAGAGACTGACAAGGAGTAACTAAGGCTGAAGACTCTTTCAGCTTTGCAGCTGATTATGTTTTGCCTCTTTGTATCTCCCAAAGCTAGATCAGATGATTTTAGATAAGATTATGTGATGTGGTGTCAGAGACAAGGGATTTGACTCAGTGGCCCAGGAATCCTCTGAGCATGTGCACAGAACTGGAACCATGGGCAAGAATATAATAAATCCTGAATATGCAGCGTACATTTTCTATACAATGTTGTAACCAGGAGTGCTATGAAAGGTAACAATGCAGATATTCTGGGACAACATCTCTTTCTTCAATATTTGAGCCAATTCATAGAAGTAAACCAGATGGGACTGTGGTAAACTCCCCCTAAACTGTGAATCCCATCTTCTGAATGTCCATATAGCTCAACTCTAAAAGGAGGGGGTGACTCAGAGGTGCATGCTGTATTTCTTCTCCCCCCTCAATTCCACCATCATAGTTTCCACTGGCTGAAATGCTGGAATTTTGAGCAAATAACTGAGAGGTTCCCCCACTGTAAACATTCACGGTACAGTGTCTGTTGGGCACAACACAATCACATCTGCCTGTGCTACAGGTGAAGTTAGAGAATTTCTCTCTCCTGAGAGACTGATACCCTAGAAATTATAGAATATGTTTTGGTGGAAAAGCAAAATGGGCAGAAACCTCATAATCTCAACTACAGGGGCAGATTGTCTGTATTTAGATTTAGTGCCTCCGTTGCATTCAGGGTATATTGTATGTAAGCTTGTCCAGAAATGTGTTCACATTCATGTGTATACACACGCCATTCTCTCTTCACTCCCATGCATCAATTTGCTATTCACTGATGGTATTGAGGCAGAAGGCATTGTAAACATGTATGAATAGTATTTCTACTGTAGTAAGGCCAGAAATATGAGAAAATGTAAGGCCAGAAATTGAAAAAACCCCACAATTGATTCTTATATATTTCTTTTGCTTTTTTGAAGCTTCCTTCTGATTCCTTCAAGTATCTTGGCTGGTGTGACATAGAAAACCACGATGTTCGAGGAAATCAGCTTCATTGTCCCCGAGTGAGAGAAGGTAAAGAACAAAGAGACATATTCACATTTAAGCCTTGGCTCTATGTCCTTAAATGTTATGAGATTAAACCATGAAGTTTACCATTGCCTTGAAAAGTGAAAGGATGTCATCCCTTATGGTATGTTTGCTTTTTTTAATCACTAGGAAAATACCCTCTGTAATTTTGAAAACATAAGCCAGAACTGTCATTTGAAAATTTTTAGTATTAATGTGGTGTTGATTACTTCTCTCAAAAGTTCATTAACTTTTAACTATTGCTCAGAATTCAATAGCTAAACAAGAAGAGGAGAGTGAAATCCAGTCCTACAAACAGTAGCACATTTCTTTTAAGACTGAGTTGGCCCAATTACAATCTATAGACACACTCAAGGAATGAAAGGTGGGCTTTAAAATCCAGTGTTTTCATATTCAGGACTAAATAGCAGAAAAATTCAACTCTATCATTGCTTTAGTTAGGAGTTGGAAGATGTGAATAGCTTTAAGCATTTCAGTAAACTCACTGACTTTGTCTTCAGCATGCATCGTTCCTAATACATATGAGGTTTCGAGGATGCCTATAAATCCCAGTTGCAGTTGCTGTCAGTGGACCTGAAGTTTCAAACATATCCCTCCCTCAGGACAATTACAGGATAAGTAAATAACCATTATATAAACTCATGTGAAGGAATGTATAGAAACAATATTTTAGATCTCAGATGCTTATGCTCAACCTTTTAGAAAAAGCTTTTGTTCTGAGCTACAGAAGAAATGCCACTTACTATGTACCAAATCATCACGACCTTAGATTGCTTGCTGAATTATGAGCCCAGAAATGGTAGAAAATCTTCACATTAATTTACTTAGAAGCCTGGGAACCTACACACCTATAGTATTATATACACTTCTTCATTCATACTATTTTCCCAACCATATATATAATCTTTCATATCACATCCACTATTGTAAATCTTTTTTTTCTGAGCAGGGCCATCAGAAGAAGAGCTATTTTTCAGGGGAGAAGAACATGCTTTGAAAAAAAGGAAACAAGTTACTGACACGGAGAAGTGGCAAAAGAAACTGCAAGAGAACTGGGAAAACTGTGCTGTAAAACTTTCTCATTAACTCTTTGTATTGTAGTAGTAAATAAGCCAAATAATAAGGTGCCAACTGCAGTTAGGAGGTTCAAAGCTCAGGTTGACACCATGACATCATAAGCCAGAAGGGTTTTACAAGCCTGAAGAAACACTGGAATATATTGTAATTTGGTTCTGACCCTGTGCAAAGAGGAAACTCCTGTGTTGTGACAGGGCTTCATTTGAGCTAGGGCATGTAAGAACTAGTGACATTCTTTGCCTCCTTAGTGCCTGATGATAAAGGAATGGTTAGAGAATGGAGTAGTTTAATTTCAGCTCTCTCACTCTCTCTTCGTATCAGCCTGAGCAGTTCTTTTGGCTGGAGGTACTACATTAGTGTGGTTCTGATCGGCAGTAAGTTATAATCTCCCTAAGATCAAGTAGTAACTGCACCTAACACTACGATCCAGTGCCCTGGGTCATGCTTCTCCCTATGCACAAACACAGGAGTATTGCTATCCAGCTGCTGCACAGCACTTTTTCCAGATGAATTTAGAGGCCAAACCCATAAGCCAACATCACTTAGTCCCAGAATAGACACATGAGCATGCCCGCTCCAAGAGGAAGGAGTGGATGGACAATAAGATTCACATGCTTTAGGAACGGTTTCTTCTTTCAAGGAATTATACAGTGCATCACTATGATTCTAAGGGGAATTTGGCAGTTGGCACTACAAATTTAGAAATATAATAAAACAGCTATATCTTTTCACTAATACTGATTTCGAAAAAAATTAACTATATAGTTATTAGAAAGCAAGAAAAAATGTGATTTTTTTTTTTTCCCCCTTCCTAGGAGTTGAACCTTTCATTTCAGGACCTGGGTGATCTTTATCAGGTGGAAAATTTCAAAAGAATTCTCCAAAGATTAATTCGGGTGGAAAAACTTTGGTTGGTGGACAATTCTTTGACAGACCTAAGTGCCATAAGGTTGCCAAGGTAGACAAAATGTCCTGTTTCTATTTTTATGCAGCAATGTAGAAATAAAACCGAATATTTACCTATGTAATAGCTGGAGCAGGCTCTTGAGACCTGCCAAAATATGATCTTTTGAGGGGGGTATTACATTGCATATCCATCTGTATATTGTTCTTCTGAGTTCCTGTCATCCCCAAGTTGAAAATACTCATCCAGGAGGTCTGATGCTGTCCCCTTTATTCTTCATGGATAATTCATGAGTCTCATCAAGTTCAGTGGTATCTGTGCTGAAAGAGAAAGTTGTTAAACACTGAAGGAATGTGTATGGAGATTGTGAAACATGACCCAAGCAGAGAGGATTGGTGTGACCATCACAACTGTATTTTACAGTACATCTACTGCTATATGTGTCTAGGTATAATATTGTGAACAATAATGATCTGCCTATTGTACATTAAAAAGTAAGGTGAGAGTATAAAGTGTAGGGAACGGATCTTGAAGTCTCTGCTTAGGCAGAAACAATACCAGTGTAAAACCAGTGTGAAAATGGATCCCAAGGAATCAAAATCCAACCCTAAGATGCCATGACTTTGGCTAGGTGAAGAGCCAACTCTGTGTTGGCCTACAAGTGTATACTATGACAGATGTGATCAGTGATGTGATGTGCTTTGTACTTTACAGATGCAGAGAACTAAATGTCAATAAAAACCACTTTACATCCTTCAAACAGCTGCCAAAGATACCCCAGATTCAGCACTTATCACTCGCTGAAAATAACATCGTGACACTAAGTGGAATATCAGACTTCAGACATACTCCACTTGAATCCCTTATACTCAAAAGGAATCCCTGTGAATTTCAAGGAGGATACAGACAACTGTAAGTCTTATCATCTTATCACCAACAAAAGGTGAACAATGCAAAGAGATGGTTGTGAGAACAGGATCTCAAATCCTGAGCAATCTTTTTGATCTTCCCATAGTCTCAACTATCATAAATGCTCCAGGAACATGAGCCAGTATATGAGAATAGCCACAAAATGGTCAGAAACTGCCTAGGAGGCTTTCTGATCACATGACTGGCAGTTCTTGAACTGAACTAAGTCCATGGATCAAGTTTAGAGACAGCCAGTAGGGCAGATAAATTAAATTCCCTTTTATTAATAGAAACTACCTATTACTCAAACTCT
Source organism: Zapornia atra (assembly GCA_013400835.1). Classification (NCBI taxonomy): domain Eukaryota; kingdom Metazoa; phylum Chordata; class Aves; order Gruiformes; family Rallidae; genus Zapornia; species Zapornia atra. The sequence goes on along the minus strand of VZTU01003005.1, from coordinate 326,481 downwards.
CTCCAGTCCCTTGTGTATTCTGAAAGGAGTCGAAATTGTGTTTCATGACAGAGATGGAGTCAGAAGGATGTGTTGAAAGATGGGAGCTAAAACAAGAGAAAACTAAGTTACCTTCTTTTGATTTTTCTGGATTCTCTGCTCTCACTGTGACAGCACCATGGAAGTTGCACTGCCTTGAACATCCCACTCAGAGTAGGTGCATGTTGCAGTCAGTACAATGTAGTGTAGATTTACACAGTGCTGCCTCAGACACTGGAAATGAAAATTCAAATCTGAGATGAGATAGAGAATTCAGGGGAAGATAGTTTATTCTTTCTCAAGCATGTTTTGCTCATGCTCACCCCCCTATTCCATTTTTCCCCAGTTGCTTTGGCTCCCAAACCCTGTTTTCAGGGAAAAAAAAATGCACACAGGTCAGAAGGGGGAATGAATTGTGTTCCTTCTGAACTCTTCAGAAACCTGCGTGGTTTCCCCACTACAAGCAGAGAGTCGTGTCAGCTATCTACAGAAAGCATTGTTGATAGTTTTGAGATAAACCTTACAGCATGTGTCTAAGAAGTCATCTCTTCCTGTGAGTGGAAGAAAAAAAAGAAGTTTAAAAAAAAAGCATTCAATGAAAACCTGTCTGAGTTTCCTGTAGGCTTTTTCCTTCAGTCTAGTAGACATCCCTTTGACAGTGTGATGGTGATGCTTGTGCTTTCTAAGGGTAAATAAGCAGATATCAAAGTGAAAGTTTAAAAGTAAATTTAAAATAATGGATTTCACATTTAATTTACATATCAAAAGGCTTGAGAGAAGAAAAGCTGAAAAGCACTTTATAACAATTACTAATTATGTTTCTGCTCCCAATCCTACCAGTTCTTAAGGCAATTAAATATTGATAACTGGTATTACTTTCACTGCCAGTGTTGGAAGACAGAATGAATCATTTCCAAGCATAGATAAAGCCCTGAGTTACCTGCTGAGATTAAGCACTGGAGTCTGTGCTCACCTGAAAAAGCACAGGAGCAAACACCACAGTATGTGGGTTATCACCCCATCTGATGTTCATGGGGGGTACCACTCCCTCAAACTCTTCTGAAGAAGAAAACAACAGCCTTCATGGTTGAGGTTAGAAACACTGATGTGCTTTTTAAAGGGGATGGTATATCAAAAGGATATCATGTCAGTTTGACATCATGCCCACAAAACAGGGACTTCTTTTCTTTGGGAGAAACAAGTGCAAAGTTTTGCAGAGAGCCCTGTTTCTCTTACAGAAGGACAGAAGGTGAGTGGAAGTTCTTGCAATCTGAATCTTTGTTTTTCAGCAGTCTAGGAAATTCAGTCTAGGATAACACTGTGCCCTCCCTTTTGTGTTAGACAACTGGTTTGGTTCTAATCTATCAAAATGTACATACTTGCTTTACTGATTCTGAGGATATAAAGCTTGTGCAACAGAACCTGACAAATTTTGATTAGATCTCTTATCAGTTAAATTCTGCAACAAATGACAAATGAGGATTTCCAACAATACAAATCTATTTGGGGTATGTTTGAATCCACGATTTGTTTTTTATTCATGGTTATTTTGTTCTTAACATCTCCCAAGGGTATTTCTCTCAATTTCTGATTTTTTTCTTTTGTCTCTCTTTAAGTGTGTTCTCCAGTTTGCCAAATCTGAAAATGCTGGATGGTATTCCAAAACTGCCAGAGGACTGTTCACCCCCAGATATCAGGTTTTTTTTCAAAATGTGTACTATACTCTAGCACCGTATTTTTTTAGGACTGGAACTGTGCTAGAAGCACCTCACTTAAAAGATACCATAAATTCTGTGCATGGAAGTTGCTTTTTTTTCTGATCAAAGAGATATTGAAGCAGAAATATTTTTTTTGAATGTGTCTGTGATACCACAGGCATCAAGTAAGTATGGATAAATGACATGTAAATAAGACATAATGTATATGCTGAGTTTGGTGTATTAAAAACATTGAGTGACTTTCCTGTCTAGGAATTCTGTGTAGACAACAGTTCTCAATTATTGACTACCACTGCATTTACTTAAAACACATCCAAGTTCTGACCACATTGGGAAATGGTACAGGGATTTACAGCCAGGCTACAAAGAAAAGGAAAAAAACCCCACCCACCAAACAACCTGAATAAAAGAATGAGCTATGCAGTTTCCTTCTTCATGTCCTACCAATGTCCTAGTGCTCTTTGATGCACTTTTGTAAATGGGAAAGGCAGAGCTATCCCAATCATTTTGACCCTTAGAAACAAAAAAAATAATGCAAAAAGTCCTTGCTGGAGAGTTTGGTATGGCTAGAGAGCACTGGGAAGCTAAATCATGAAAAAGGAAAGAAGTCTTTTGACTTGTTGCTGGTGTTGTTTAGGAACGTCTTGTTGCTTAATAGTGGTTCCTCAAGCCAAAGCTACAAGGAAGGTAAAGAGGTGTGGAAGCTGAAAAGGGATTTGTAAGGGCTCCCTAGGATCAGAATGCAATTAGCTTTTAGAGGTATCTGTCCTTCTCTTTGATTCCATTGCTGTTCAATTTTAGCTTTTTTTTCCCGGCAGCTCATGCTGGCACACAAATAGCTGTGCCACTAATGGTTCAGGAAAAGAATGACAGAGTCCTAGAAAATGGAGAAAATTAACAGAATTGCCTAATTCCAGAGACAGTCAATAAATTCTCTGCTGTGTATTGGCTGCAGGCACGCTTTGGTTCGGTTACATGGGGAGGAGTAATGACTGCTTAGCCCTGTACAGCTCTGCAGTGCAATAACTTATCTGCTGAAAGGTCGTGGCAGCTCTGTGTAATGTCTGTGTTGGACCAGGGCAAGAGAAATGACCAGCTTGAAAAGTTCCCAGGCTCTCCCTTAAGACTGTCCTTACCTCTCCCACAGCCTGACAATCAAAACAGTTGATCAAAATATTCCATGAACTAGTTTGCAAGATTTTTAATGTATAGCAGTATCTAGCTCAAAGTATTTTCTACAGCTGTGAGAGGAAGAAGACAATGGACCACTGCAAAGAGGTGTCAGGGTGAGGGCAATATTGCAATTGAAAGAGACATTTACATGCTCACAGGGTTTGATAATCACATCCAGTCAGTGTAGTCCACCCCAGCTATGTGAATGGACCCCGCCATAAACCTACTACAGAATCAAGATGGTGCAGTTCAAGAATACACAGCAACAAGCTGTCACAGATTCCCAGGAGAGATTATGTGGTTTACACAGAGACAACAAGGCAACCAGAGCTCTGGAACATACCATCAACGTGAAAAACCCACTGTTGTGTTTAGGACTAGAAAGGGGAAAAATAAAAAAAGGTTTCATTATATTCTTTCAACTGAGGACATGTGTGAGAAAATACCAACTCCTCAGAAGCAAGGCAAGGAGCGAAAGCAGAAAGGGAACAGCGCCTGAAGGACCACCCTTACTGAGCCTGAGACAGACAGACAGACAGCAGCAAGCAGCTGAATACTGACTGCTGTGAGGCTGTGCCTGGAGAGGGGACGTAAACCCATTTTTCCCAAGGTCACAGTCACCGAGGAGCATTCAAATCAGCTGTGTTCAATTCACAACAAAAAGCACTTGGGGACTAGGCTCTCTTCCCAGAATTCCACATTAGAAAGGGAGACTGAACTGGGAGGTTGCCCCAGTCCCACAGGTAGATGTTTCAATTAGAAGCTCCTAGTGAAGCTACCAACCACTTTTCATACACGTAGTTAGGAGTGGGTCTATTCTCTCCTGGGAACAGGCTTGGAATCTTTGCTCTTTAGACCCAAGTCCTGGGTCAATCACAAGAAAGGACAGTGATTTATTTTTTCTGAATAAGAAGTTGGTTCTAGTCTCATTATTTTTCCTTTCATTATTTTAATGGTCTGGCTTTGGAATCTCAGAGAAATACGAGGTAATATCTGGGGAGCCTTGCTGATTTTATTTAAAGTGCATCCAAGAGCAAGAATGTACTGCTAATGTTTAAGTCTCTTTGCTGAAATGAGCTTTAAATGAGATGTTCACTATCAGTAATGTCACATGGGAAGTTGGGGGAAAAAAAGAGCAATTTGGTTCCAGCTGGTTGACTGGACAACAGCCAGAAGACCAAGGAAGCACACTGGATCCATTGCAACATCACCGGTCAACTAGAAACCCCCACAGCAGGAACCTTTTGAAACTGGCCTCAGGTTCATGCCAAACTGGGGATAAATTAATAAGCATTTTTGGTTCTAAATTAGATTATTAGTATCTAACTTTCTTTTCCTGCCAAAATTACAGTCAGCTTTAGTCAAGAAAAAATGACCTGCAGCAAATTTCTCCTAAGTCTTACTCCCTTGCTTTTCCATGGTTATGTTATGGAGTGGTCTAATATAAAGCTAATCGATTACTTGAAGACTCTGGAAGAAATGGAACAAAAGTGGAGCTTTTATTTTGCTAGAGCTTCTGAGATTTCATATATAAGTGACTGCACTCTGAAATCTAAAATAATAGCTACCACCAGTGAGCTTAGGATCAAAGTATGACATCAATTTCCAGTTATTCACAAAGATTCCTTCAAACCTGACATTCCATGAGAATTTAACAAAGTGTTCCCAAAATCTCGCCTAATTTTATGGGACAGGTCTAGGGCTGAACTCAGAACTGAGTTCCCAAGTCTCATTTTCACTGTCTCTTCATTCCTAATTATGCCTAAATCTCTTAATGCAAAACAAAAAGTGAGTGATACCAAATCAAAAGACAGATTCCTTAAATGAACAGAGAGGAAACAAGACTTTTCCTTTAATCAATTTTTTTTATGATCCCAGGGCTTCCAGAGCAGGGTTTAAAAAATCTGTGTTACAGTACGTGGGTCGCAGAAGCAAAGTGAGTTGTAACAGAAATCATCAGCTACTGATGAGCACTTTAAAGATGATTTCCTCATACACATGTTAACCTTGTAGAACATGAAATGCAAACACCAGGTGTTCATATTGGTCAAAATTATTTAAATCACTCATGAAATAAAGACTTTGAGCCAACATCCTTCTCCAGGACCGTGCACTGCAGCGCCTGGGTTAGATGTGAATGCAGCAGAGAGGAGAGCAGTGGCTTTCCTTGCAACAGGAGACCTTGCAAAAAACGTCTTCTTTTAGTTCCTCACGCTGAGCTGCAGAGGCTGAGAGTGCATCAGAGGCAAAGCAGAGCTGATCGGTTAAGACTGTAATTCCTCATCACGAATGTTAATGCAAATGGCTCAAGCCCAAATTTATGCACCTATATTGAGCAAATAACTTGTCAGTGATTCCCTAGAGCTCCGGCTGGTAATGCTGGAGCACAGAACAGCTATCGCAAGTGACTCCCTGAGGTCCTTGTCAACTCTCAGGTCATTGTACCTGTAACAAATTCACTTTGAAATATGCTGTGGGAAAGGATCTGGATGAGGTGGTTACATTGTGGCACTCGCTGTCTCCTCATAAACCACAAAAGAAGAGCTGTCAGGGCTGTGCTCTGAGAGCTGGCTGGCATCTTGCTGCACTGCATGGTGGGCTCTGCTTTGCCTGCTGCTGGAGACAGTCTAGCTCTTCCTCCATGGACCAACTTGCAAGTTCCTTTCCATTACCCACAAACAGGGATGAGGTTACCAGAAAGGGCACTATGAGTCTGTTAACCTTGAAGAAGCCAAACACTCTCCCCTTTCCCTGGAGAACCTCTTTTTGAAGATCAGAGTGTATTTTTTTGAGCATTTCCTTTCTGACTGATAAAAATCAAATACCTTCTGGTTTACATAAGGCAGCTTCCAATCACTACCACATAAGTTTTCCTGCTCAATAAAGAACCTTCAGCATTTTTGATTATTTCCTTGCTATCAGCACCACAAGAAAAACTGAATTTGGTGAATATACTGACCGATGTTTTGATCTATTTTAATACATGTATGAGAGGCACATTGGCAGGAAGCATGGGTGGAAATAAGCTATGGCTATTAAGAAGTCCCAGGGCATTCATTTTTCATTTGTAATCTATCATCCAAGATAAACTTGCTTTGGAATTACCAGGTACCATGCTGCATTATGTAATTGAGAGCACTGAAGACAAGGAAAGAAGGCCATAGACAACATAAGATTTAGATAAAAGCAGCTATAAAAATAAATGTAATGACCATAACGGAGACAAGACAAGCATGTTCAGTAACAAATTGGGAATGACCACAAAGTTCATGAATAGTCAAGCTACAGGAAATGGTGCAGTCAGCCTTGAGGAGTGAAATACGGGTCCATTTTTTTTTCTTTTTCACACTGTTCATTTCATTTTTACTATGTGTTAGCATAACATATATCCCATTCTTACTCTACACTCAGTCTATTTTCTTCCTAATAGATTGCTGTAATTACTCTCTATGACCTGAGCAGTGAACCAGTTTAAGGATGCTCCTATTAAGAGGCATGGATGATGAAGTCAGATGTTTCTTTGCTGCAATTTTAATTTTCCATGTAAAATGTACAAAGTTCCATTTCTCTAAAGCCAAGGAAAATCAGTAAGAGGCTGCATCTGTACTCAGGGCTCCAAGCTGGTTTTCAGTCAGTACTTGGCTTTCACCTTTTCTCAGCATTACACGTCTTTGAGCTTTACTCTCTTAGGTTTTGTCTTGCTGCTTTTTCTGTGTTAGCTCAGCCAGACTCCTGTGGCTGTGTAGAGCTTTGCTGTGTTCACCAGCCTAAAACTCAAGCCCAGGGTGTCTCTGGTCACTCAGGCTGCTGCAAGCCTTGCATTGCCCCAAACCTAGCTGATCTCGCCGGTCCTGCCTTGCAATTTCTCCCAGTTCCACCTTCAGGTCCACCACTGCTTTTGCTGTGTCGGGTATTGTCCAGGCAAAATGAAATCGATGGTGGAGCAAGAAATCCTGTGGGTTTAAATAAATCAGTCAAATGGCATCCATCCTGTATCAGCTACCACTTTTTATCTTTACAAGGCAGAATGTGTCGTGTGGACACGTCTCAGGGTACATGATAGAGAATGTGTTTAGTTTTAAATCGGTATCTAAAAGACAAAGAATAAAGAGCTTGAGACCTGCTGCCTTTCTTCACTCAGCTTAATGTTCTACCACTGGTTCTAACTTGAAGTATTGGCAGTCTGTTTTTCTCTGCTATTTTTTTTTTATTGTCCTCCTTTAAGTGTTACAGGAACTACATCTATAAAATCACAGCTTAAGGTCTAAAGGGTAAATGTATGCCTGTAGCTAAAATGGAATATAATGTTAATTCTGCAGAAGGAAGTTCTCAAAGTGTTTATCATGTCCTGTGCCACAAAGATTAGATAAAATGTCCTAAGTTTTTCCCTGTGACAGTATTGAGTGCTCTGAACCAAAAACCTCACAGTACTTGTCAGTTTGAAGGTGCTACAATAAGACCAGGACATATTTATCAGCAGATAAAATCCCATTTATTCTAGTCAGGTTTATTTACACCACAAATGTCTGCCAGTTATTGAAAAGGCCATAGTTAATTCTGCCCTAAATCTGCCTGTAAGTTCTGGATCTTTACATCCCAATGCAGTGCAATGCCTGGATGCCTGAAGTAGTTTGGGTGCTGGAGGCAGGATAACATTGGCACAGCACACATGAGCTCAGGCAGGGCCACAGGGCAGCAGTTTATGTGATGAAAGGTGCCCAAGTTGGAGCATAGCTGTGTGGCCCTGCAAAGTCTGGCACGGCGCTGCTGAGGGAATATAACACCATGTGCAGGTGTCTATATCCTTGCCATGATGGGTAATTCAAGAGGAGAAAAAGGAACTCCCTTTTTTAACCAACCCTGGGGGAAACTTGGTATAAATTATTACAGATCCAAGCATGGACTGCTGTGAAGTAGAGCTTGTCCTCCATGACCAGACAGTGGGGACTGCAGTCCTGAGGAGTGAGACAGGCTGGTGCACAGGCAGTTTTGTGCCTGGGGAGTCTGAGATGGAAAGGACTGAGAGGGTTTGTGTCAGAGAGAAACCAGCGGGACTGTGGGGACACACCACAGGGGCAGGTGGCTGAGGACTGCATAGACTGGGAAGAGAGGCCCAAGCCCAGTCCAGGGCTGGAAATAATGCTAAAGAGGCACAACTCAGCTGGAGGTCACAAGGGAATGCCTTGATTGTTTAGATGATGTACTGCAGTGCCTTTGTCATGACTGACACAGTGCTCAGTGCAGAGTTATCAAGTTTAGAGCTATAAACATGGCTGGAAAGCTAACCTCTCCTGTTGAACGTACCAGAGGAAAAAGTCCAGGTGAATAACAAAAGCCCCAGATATCCCAAACACCTGCATTCACAGTAAAATACAATGTGATGCTGTAAATGCGTGTACTTAATGTCAAGCAGCTTCACCATGCAAGCTACGCAGGGCAGTCCCTAGTGCCAGAGAAGGACTAGTATTTTGGGGAGATGGGGTGATTTGCTTAGTAAATTTTTGTGAATACTCATCTCTGAAAGAAACTAGGTATTTTTAAATTTTTAAAAATAGCTGCAGTGGAATTTATTACATGACAAAAATCTAATTTTCTGTTTCTAATTATAAACATCTGTGTATAAATGAGAAGCATGTCTCCCTCTATAAGGGTATCTCCTCCACGTACTGGATTCCTCTGAGGGGCAGGAACGCAGTATGGATGCTGTAAGGCCCATCATAAGTGAGCTGATGTGCTCATATTCCAGCCACTACTCGTCTTCCTGTTACTCCTTCTGCTCCTTCCCCTGCCTGTAAATTAAATGACATGCTGCCCTCCAGGCCTGGGGCTTGTGTGGCTATCTCTAGACACCAGGCAGCACTCCTGACGTGGGAAGGGTTTTTGTTAGCCTTGCTGGGAAGCTGAGGACAGAGGTCAACAGTCTCCTGCAAAGCAGAATGGGTGGAGAGAGTAGAAATAAAGCTCAGATAAGAAGCATAACCAGTTACGGTCAGAGGACCAAGACATCTGTGGGCTCTGCCTAACAAGGTACAACTCAGTGAACTAAGTGAACTGACCTTGGAGCTTCTGAAGGAAGAGTAGTTGAAGGGCTGGGGTGGGAGCATGGAGTGGGTGGGACAGGAGAAACCATTGAGACTGAATTTGTTTTGTGTAAGTTCTTGCCATGCAGGACTTGCTGTGATTTGCTTCCTCTGCCCTCGGTGGATTTGCTGAAGCCTCAGTTGGACTCTGAGGACAACTAGCAACCTACAAGTGGAAACAAATAAGGAGACAGCATGGTGCTAAACAAGGTAAGCTAATCATTACTTCTTTTTGTAGACCAGTGAGCTTGGGTTGTTACTTGTTGACTTTGCTGGAGAAAAGCAGCTGGTAAACAAGTTTCTTGAAAAGACTGTGTACTGCTGAAAGTTAACCCTCTCCTTGCATTTCTCTGCTTTCCAAGATGTGTTCCTCTGATTTCCAGCATGGGCAGCGTGCTGAAACACCCGCTGTGGCTATGGGGCTGTAAGTTATGGGTGCACTTCACGGTCTGCAAGTGGCACATCTTTTGTTCTGTCTCCTACAGCTTTAGATCTTTTGGTAGCAGGCTGCTGTGCTGTTCACTTTCAATCTCTGCTCCTTTTTGTTTCTAAAAACAAACTGACTTTGAAGTGAGTGAGTTCTGGGCTTGGGAAGAATGCTGTGGTGAAGGGCTGTATTTGTGAAGCCATCTACCTGAGGACAGTTGTGCCTCCTGGGAAGAACTAATGGAAATTCTTGTGCTGACGATCCAAATGTCTTCTTTTAAAGTGCTGTGAAGACTAGAGTTCCTTTAGGACGGGTCTGAATTCATCCTTCCTTCTCCAGCCTTCTTTTGTTTTTTAAATTAAGTTGCAATTCAACTCTTCCTTTGAAACAAATTGTTTTTCTAATTTACTTGGAGACACATCCTTTAATTTGAGCTAGGGCTATACACATGGTATGCTTTTTGCAGTAGAACTGAGGTGCAAATAGACTTTCCCAGCTACCCTTAGCTCATCCTTTCCTAGAGACAGGTGAAGCCACGTCTGCCTGCCATCAGCCAGTGTGTGCTTGATTCCTGAAGCATGGGTTTGTTACTCCCTCAGTACTACTTCTAGCTACTCACTATAGAATCTCCTTTTATTCATTTCAGTGTATAATCCTGTTTTAACAAAGACCATTGATTGGAAGAGACAATATTCACAGAATCAGTAGCTTATCTATTAGATAGATGTCTGTGTGAGAGCTGAGAACTGTCACAGCGACTAATATTGTCTTGAGTGAAATAATATGACCTGAACTATCCAACAATAAGAACTGTAGACAGCAGAGCAACCACCAAACCCTGGCCAATAAGCTGCAGCGCAACTGCCAAAAGGTAAAATTAATTAGAAAAGGGTGTTTTTTAGTGGAATGAACTATAGCCAAAGAAACACAGATTTCACAGAGAAGCACTAAATTTTTTTGACAATAATAATCAGCTGCAATGTGCTGGTCTTTCTTAGGTCACTGAGTTTTTGTTAAAAGTGTAGTCTGTTGTGTACAGCATGCCTGAGAGAGCCTACCTGAAGTAGCTGGCTTTGGGTCTTGGGCTTAAAGTGCTTTATTCCCCTCTCTGTGCTGATTTTTTGGGTTGTGCAAATCATATTTCAGGCCTCAAATAATTCTATTTCATAGGATTCCTAAAAGAATGAAATCTTTTTATTATGGTGCTTCTTAAAATTAACTAGATGTTAATTTTAAAGATCTCTCTGTAGACTCACAAAGTGCCATTTCAGTGCAGAGATACTCAGCTCCCAACAAATACCTCAGAGATGAGCACATTCACCTCCTCAAAGTACCCTGTGTTCCTATCACACTGTTTCTGTTGTGCTTTGTTCAACCATTTCTTCCTACAAAATTGTGAGACTTAAGTTTCCTGCCACTAATTTCCACTTTAAATGAAGTCATATCAGTACTTCCATTCCCTGGTTTGGGGGTATATTAGTGAACAGCCCCTGTTGCTGCACATTTGCCTCCATCCTGTAATCAAGCATCTTTGTTTCTTGCCAAGGCAGCTGGGGTTTCTTCTCTGCCTCACAGGTGTATCTTCTTGCTGGAATACCTGGTAGTGGTCAGGATAAAGCAACTCAGTGGCAATGCTTGTGATAGAAAGGTTGGGGTGAGTTTTGTGTTACGAGGTGGAGCAGGTTGGAGCAGATTCCTCGGCAAGTCATCTTGGCCAGCCTTGCCCAGGTAAGGGAAGATCTTGTACCCAAAAGGTCCTTTTGTAGTGCAAACAAGTGTTTGAGCTTTGATATTGGCAGGAAGGTTGGACTAGATGATCTCTTGAGGTCCCTTCCAATTCCTAATGTTCTGTGATACTGGTTACATCAGGATCTCTGTTTTCATCTAATCTCTGTACTAGGGAGTGCACTGGAAATAAACAGTATGAAGTGCAGCACTAAGCAGTGATTTGAGAGCAGTAATTAAGCAGTAATGTCAAAGTAATGACTGACTCTATTTTGCTCAGATAGCAGTTAACAAGCTGAAAGGGGCTTTAGACAATAGCTATTTACCCAACATTTTTCCTGGATGTAATGATGTCCAGTCCAGCCTTTTTGTCCACTCAGCTGCCAGTGAGGATCAGGGTGTTATATACAGGGAGAATAGCTCTCATCATGTTTTTTGAGGGCTTTTGTTGTTAAGTTTTTATGGTATAATGGAGAGTCCAGCCTACTTTAATATTGTAGAATGTCTTAGCTAATTCAGCTGCCTGCATTTCCTAATCCTTTCACAATGAAGCCAGTATTTTTTTCTTTCTTGAGGGATACTAGAAATCCCACTTAAAATATGACCCAAAGCTAAACAAAAAAATCTTGTAAAATGAAATTGACTGCAGTAATACTGTGAAGGCATTTCAAATACAGCAAAGCCTATACAGAAAGGTAACTCCAGCCAGTAACTGCTGTCTGCAAGAATGGTTTTAAAGTATTTCCACGTTTTCCACGCTCTTCTCTTTGACCTTTATTTCCAGGTCATCTGTGCTGAGCAGTGGACTTTTCTTGGTCCCTTGAGTGGCTGCTGAAGACAGGCTTCAGGATACATAATGAGGAATAAAACCTGTTTGAAGAGTACATTTTTCAACCTTCCACCTCCCAGATAAGGTATGATAAAACTAATTTAGTCCTTGAAGGAACAAGCCTATTAGCCCTTGATAGCTAATTTAATTCCTGATAATTTATTGTGCTGTATGATTTGCAAAACCAGATTCAAATATATTCTTTTTGGGGGAGAATAAATAATAATTCATTATCAGGGAAAAAACACTACAGAAAAGGAAAATATTTGAAAGATTAGGCAAAGAGAGATGGAGGTGCCTGCCTGAAATGGGTTGTGTAAGGAGGCTGGCACCTGAAGGCAAGTGAAGTGTCTGGAGAGAGGATAAGGTGAAGAACTTGGCTGGAGAGAGAATGCATTCTGGTTTTATGTTTGGTTTGTCATCTCAAGGTTTCAGGAGTTCATGCTTTTCACTGTCAGATAAAAAGGTCTGTTTTAATTTCTTTATGTGAAGAAATGGAGAGCAATGGTTAAACCTGAGGCTGCTGGGTTGGGTTTTTTTCCTGGAACCTCTAGGATTTGTGTAATTTATTTGATCTTATCTATTGTTCCAATAGACCTTTCTCTCTAGACATGGCCACAAAGTGTTATATTGTTTGGTTACCCCTTGGCTCTTATTGTTGATTCTGGAGGATGGCACAATGCTCCCTAAGTGAACAGCCAACATCAAAACAAGTTATTTGCATGATAATCCAAAACGAGATAATTTATTGGCACATACTAGGTTTCTGGCATACAAGGGTAGGCAAATGTTCTGCCAGCAAGCTAAGGGAGCAGCAAAGCTACTCATGTTTGCAGGACATCTTGCATATTAACATGCATTTTCCTGCAAATTCAGCCATCCTACCAGCTCAGTGAGCACAGTGCAGTCACTAAAGTCCACATCACTGAAATATGCATCTCTTCCTCTCCTACTGTATTTTGTAACACCACAGTTGCTGCCAATCTTATTTGATGCCTGCCATGTGTTAACAATTTTCTGTCCATAAAACCAGCTAGCTAATGCTGCATCTTTCTGCTTTGGTTGGGCCCTGGACCAGGACACAGATTTCAAGATGTGGGAACCTCTCTCCCATTTCAATTTGTATCCTTGTCACAGATTTGGCTGTTTGCTTTTGGACAGTCTGCTTTCACTCTTCCCCACCTCGTTCTTTAAAGTGGAGCAATAATGTTAGTGAACAACCTGTTTGAAGTATGAGGTCATTAGGTAGAGGCAGAACACATCAAAATAAACCCCATGACTTAGAGAGGTGTTTTCACAACCCGGCTGATCGGCGCTATGGTTACTCCAGCATCCTCTCTGCTGCAGTTGTTGGTACAGTCAGCCCTGTGAAGCTTGAGAGGCTTTCTGCCATCTCACAGTACTTATGGACTAGGCACTGTATGGGCATCCCCCTCCCCTGGTTAACGCTCCAGCCCATGGATCCTTGTTGCAGGATGGGACCACCTGTGCCTGGGGGTAGCTGTGTGGGGAGAGGGGCTGCCTGAAGGCGCCAGTCTGAGGGATGGAGGCTGTGGCGACAGCAGTACCTGAGAAGCCAGCTCCTTCCAGAGGCAAAACTGTCAGGACTGACAAGATGCTAGAGATTAATTTTCACTTATGAGCCGTGAAATAAAGCTCATCTCCCTGGCAATTTACTACTATGCGGTCCCATTGATTTTTATAGGAATTGCCCGGTGTTTCATAGCAGAGTGTAATTCTGTGTTTCCCTTGGATGTTTCTGATTTGCCTACCCCTCACCTAATGGTTCAGTCAAAAGACCACTAAATGGAAGGTGTTAGCATAGCATGGATGCTTTAATGCACTTATATATGAATCTTTAATATATTCTTATTGATCACATCCTGGTATGATAACGAAGTGCTGTCCTTCCCGTTTATACAGAGGAAAATTGAAACACAGAAAGGAAGCTAATTGCGAATGTCACATGTGGTATTTAGCAACATAGACACAAATGCAGTTGTTCCAAATCTAGTGTCCTAACTCCAGGATCGACCTTTCCATTTTGAGGAGGCTTTTTTGCTACCGTTTGTAAGTGCCAAGAAGTCTTTTTGTGTGCAGAAGGATTCTTGTTGACTCTGTCCTAGAACCCCAAACTGCTTTGGGTTGGAAGGTCCTCAAAGCCCATCTAGTTCCAGTTCCCTGCCATGGGCAGGGACACCCTCTGCTAGCCCAGGGTGCCCAAAGCCCCATCCAACCTGGCCTTGAACCCTGCCAGGGATCCAGGTGCGGCCACAGCTTCTCTGGGCCCCCTGTGCCAGGGCATTCCCCCCCTTCCCCAGGAAGGATTCCTGCCTCATATCCCATCTACATCTCCCCTCCTTCAGCTGAAGGCCGTTCCCCCTCATCCTGTGACTCCCTAGCCACGTAACCAGTCCCTCTCCAGTTTTCCTGGAGCCCCTTCAAGTACTGTAAGGCTGCTATCTGCTATGCACGTCTGTGTTTGGTTTGGTGAGGTGTAATCCTGCTCTGCACTGAGTCTTGATTTACAATTAGAAAAGAATTGTTGTGAAGGAGCTAAATCAGGTTCTAGGGTTTAAAAAGCTCTAAAGGCAATTATTAATTTATGAGGGTAAGTTGTTGGTAAGATTACGTGAGCATGTGGAAACAACTCTTGGGATCATTAAAAAGCAAGAACAGATTTATTGGCTGATCAGATGTCAATAAGATTCCCTTACAAACGTGGACATTGTATCCTGTGAGGGAGCTAGAATGGGCAGGGAAGGTATCTGCTATTCCTAATACAATATTAAATAGAAATCCTCTCTACTTAATCCTCTTATTAGGTATTGTATTGCTTTGGATGTTAGAATGATTGCTACCTGTTGGTAAGAGCCAGTAATGAAGTGATCTGTCATCTTATGAGGACATGGGAAACGATTTGTATAAAAAGGGATGATGCCTCAATCAATTTGCATCAATACAGTGCAAGAGATGATCCCAAATCTTGAGGCATGGAGGAAAATTTACTGCAAGCTTACCATTTTCTACCTCTGACAGTTAGATGTATGCCCTGTCTTGCAGAGGATGAATGCAGTTAGCTCTCTGGTGGCTAAATTATTGAATATGGGCCTGGTAATAGAAAATGTGAAAGGCTTTATCTCCCCATGAGATCAGAAGGAACTGAGCAAGCCCAGCCCCTCCTTGAAGGGCTGAAGCCTTTTCTCTTTGTCTCTCTGTTTTCTGTGTCTGCATTTGCTGTGACAAACTGTGGGCTTTAGAGGCAGAGAGGAGGGGCTGAACCCTTCCAGGCTTGCAGTGCCAAGGTGGGGTGGAGTTGGGTGGCTGTACAGGGTTTGGGGGACAGAGGGGTGTTAGTTGGTGGCTGAGAGATTGGTAAGCAGAAACAAGCTCCCCTGTAAATCTAACCTGGCAGCTGCTTTGTCTTCTGGGCACCAGTGTCCTGAAAAAACAGCATCAGAAGGAAAAAAGAACACTTTGTGGAAGCAAGTGAGCAAAAACTGCTGTGAACTAGCACTTGGCTCTGTACTTTGACTTGAGATGAATACTTTCCACAAGAGGTGTGTTGCAGCAAAAGTCAGCTGACTGTGACCGGACTAAGAGACTGTGAAGCTTGAGCAAATCATGCAGACCAGGTTCTATGTAAATGGCTGTAGGAAATGTTAATCACAGTAAGAAGTAGCAATTTGTGAAGTTACAGTTATTCTGAGCTCACATGAAGGTGGTGAGCAAAGCATGCGATTGCCCTGTGGAAAGAACAATGGTGAGTTTTTTCCCTGATGCTTACAGTATAGCCAACCCCAGCTAGACCTTCAAGCATGCATCTGTAATGCTTCCCTTGGTATCAAAGTATCCACATCTGTAGCACACCAAAGAGAAACAAAGAAACCCCTAGAAAGCCAGGGATCTTTGAGCCATCCATGAATCTTCAGCAGCTCCTAAGATCCAGAGGAATTTCAATTAATCGCCTCTCCTTTTTCTATACTATAATCTTCATAATTTGGTAGAGATGAAACCTTGGCTATCAAACAAGACAAAAATGCCCACTGCCCCCTTCCTTCACACCCTGTGACACTGATTAGAATTCCTTTATTGCAAGTGGTGCACTAACCATTAGTATCTAATGTGATAAGATACATGCAGCCCATATTTTGAGTGTAGGTGAACCTAATGGTGACATTAGGTTCACCTACACTCAAAAATAAAAGCAGTTGAGTGTGGAAGGAAAGACCTGAGGTAGTAGCCATGCCATCTATGTGGATTTACATGAAGTGGAAGCCCAGTCCTCCTAAGAACAACTGTTAAAGGTGAGAAATCTAAATAGTATAAATGAAAATACAGGCTGGGAAAAGGATGCTTGCTCTCAGTGTCACATTTAAGTAGTGGTAGATCAACAGTTCTTCATGTTAACTGAAGCAATATGACATGAAGGTTTATCTGGATGGGGAAGATCCCTTTACTAAGGTAAATTGCAATTTTAATGGCATTTGCTGTGAGGACAAGCCCTAAGGGGAATGTCTGACAGCGTGGAACCACCATGCAGAATAACCTGGTGAACTACTAATTACATTACAGTCAAAATCAATACGGAAAATCGAAGCAAGGCTACAAGCTATGACATATTCTTTCCTCATACTTGTACTGAGTCACCTTGGTTTGTAACAGAACCACCAAAGAACTTGTGTGATGTCTTAGTTTCTCTGTTTCCCACCCACAGAGCTGGGTATGTCTCCTGGTGGTTTATAAACCTCTATACAAAAGCACCAATGTGAAATTCCTTTCTAAAATACCTTTTCTGTTATTTTTTTTTTAACTGCAGTGGGGTACCAGGTTGTCCAATATTCAAATTTTAAAGAAATTTTCTCCAGAATAAATCTCACTGTCTTTTCAGGAATAATGTGGTTTGTTGCCTTGTACATTTATCACTGAATTATAACACCTCTACAAAGACTCTTCAATTACAGCATTATTTTTAACAAGTTTATTTTCGAACCCATCAAAATAGCTGTCTTGGGATAGAAAACATAGCAATGCTTTTCCTTATTGCACCACAATCCCTGATTTTGCAAGCAAATCGATCCAATAATGTGGCCCTCTGATACAGCAGTAAAACAAGAAGTGGAACCACTTCAATGACTTCTAGATGATTTGGGATCCCAGAAAGATTCTGTGCCATGTAGTATCAGTGCCCTGCTGTGAAAGAGGCCAGTTGGCTGTGGATATTCATCAAGGTCTAACTCTGATTGCAGGAGAAGAGCAGGAGCTGCAATCTCAGAAGTGAGCTCATCTATAAAAAACTCTTGCCCAAGGCTTAGACAAATACAGTTCAGCACCGACTATTTCTAATCTAATATGTATTTCTGTATGCCTGTGTATTCTTAAAACATACCTGTATAATTTCAGGGTAACACAAATTGCTCTAGAGACACTACAGTCAAGGGAATCTGGTGACATGTGGGTTTATGTCCTTCACCCCTACACCTTTTCTGGCACAGTAACCCTGCTATGGCTCCAGTCACTCCACTTCTGCTCCCCATCTCTAGTTCTACATCCCCTGGTTCCCAGCAACACTCTGGCATGATGGCTGGTGCCTTGACATTTGCAGCTGATAAACCCCCTGTGATTGTGATGCTCAGTACTTGCCATGAGGTCACTGGTGAGCTTTCAGAGGTGTAGCTGCTGCAGTTGGCATTGGCGTACAGTCATTTCTAATACCTGTTGGTTATTCCTGTGAAATTGAAAACTCCTTTAATCTCTCTTTAATATCCATTTCCTGGCACAGGCCCTGGTTAGCTGTGACTTAAATGCATCAGGTTTCCTTGGCATCACTATTGCCCTTAATAGACTGTGCTGGAGGTGTGCCCAGGTGTCTGGCAACAGTCCACCTCCCGTGTCTGCTCTGCACCAACTTCTATGTGAATCCTCTGATCCCCACTATGTCTTCACAGAGACTGATTTTTGTTCTCTGGCATTAAAAGTATTAGTAAAACTAACTCAGGGTAGGACTTGTTTGGGTGTGAGGATGCTGTTTAGTATTACAAGCCATCTCAGCTTAATGTATAGGAGCCATCCCATTTCTCACCTGTCACAACAAATGATGGGATAATTGGCTTGCTGGGACGTGGGAGAGCTCTTCACATCCAACATCTCCCATACACAAATAGCTCAGGGCTTCTGCAATCAGGAGTATCTTGCACAGGGCTGACCTGGGTTATTCACCCCAATTACTTCTTTAGAAAGGTACTTTGCAGCTCCTGCCAGGAAAAAATGAGCTTCTCTACAGCTCAGGGAGGAACTGCAGGTCTTGCCATTCTCTTTGACACCAGTGGGATGATGTATCCAAAATAGTCTGACAATTACTTTCATAATCTCATTTTTAAACAGCCTTGGCTATTTTGATCTGATGAACAACTAATGATATCATTTGTTCATTAACTAAGGATGCTGCCTTTTCCCAAATGCCACCTAGGACTTTTTTGTTCCCTTGACATAAGGCAGTGTGTAAAATTCCCTGGGAAGTTTAACCTTCTATTAACACTTGCCTTTATCTACTTCAATTCCAGTTAATGTCTTAATTGCAGATCATGGACAAATGTACAAGGGTTGGCTTTGACATGAGTATGAGCTCTTTCAGGAGAGTAACTGTGCTGACTTGTGATGTAGACCAAACTCCCTGGCAAGGAGAGGGACATTTCAATCAGACACTGCAAATTCATGGTAGAACCCAGCAGCCTTTACAGAGAAACGACTGCAAACACAGCCCCTCTGATGCATGAGAACCCCATGTCCTGTATTATAGGTATTTTTATTCACTCAGGGAGGCTGTGGAGCCAGGTCTCTCCATCTCTTTTCCCAGAAGAAGGGATTTTGGGCCAGTCCTTGCCGTCTTCTTCCAGCCTTTGTCCCCATCCTCCGTGTGAGGAAGGCATAATGCTGAAGACTTGATGAGTCCCTACAAACGTTTAGGAAATGGTAACTGGTTTATGGCAATGCTTCTGGCTTCCTTAACAGCAAGGTGCTCCCTTGTGGCACAGCATGAGCTCCTCCCTGATCCTTAGACATGAACTTCTACTTTATACAGTAGGTTTTTCAGCAAGCACGTCCTTTCAGTTGCTTGATCTCTCCTGGAGAAATGTAAAGGAATCACAGAACAGCTTGCTGGGTGCCTCTGATCAGAGTCAACGTTTTGGATTTTCTCCAGTCTCAGAGGCAGGGAGATGTTCCCTGGCTTTAGATCATTCCTTAAAAGCACCGTTACAGCACAGCCTTATCAAATTCAACCGGGGGATCTTAAAGGCTCAGTCACCAAGGAGAGATGCTGCGTGTGATGGAGTGCATTGCCTGCAGATCTGCAAAACGAGTGTGCTGGTTGCTCAGGGTGACTGATGGCCGTTCTGGAGGCCCATTTTCTAACAAAGAAACAAACGAGCTGTGAGTTTAGGTGGTGGGGGAGAAACCTCATCTAGGTGCTAAGGGCTGAGTCACTTCCTGCTGCATCAATCTCAATCTCTTCTCTTTACCTCAAAAGCTTTTACCAGTGCCTGCGACTCGCAGGTTTGTAGAAATCAAAGTCGCTTCAGTTCAATCAAGCACTGAGTGTGGTACGGTGATGGGCAGCAGGAATGGAACTGGCTGGATTATTCTGCAGGCAGCAGCAATGGTTTATTTTATGAAATAATGGCTCAGGAGAAGGCTGTTGTATGGAATTGGCACCTACAAATGGACAGTTTAGCATAGATACGCAAGAGAGGTGACATTCATACCTTGGTGTCTTTGGGATGGGAACTGCCCAACGTGGAGCAGCAGAGGGGTTTGTGGGCACCCTGTGGGAGTCAGTAGGGTTATGAAAATACTGGGAATGGGGTTGACTGTCACTGTAAGTAACTGTGGAAATACCAGGTTCTCTGGTCAGTCTGCTCTGTGGTGGACACTTGCTGGAGGGCCCGCTCCTGTGGCTCTGCAGGTACTGGGAGTGTTTTTGATGTGGTTTGTGATGCTGTGGGTCGGGCACAGGGCTGATGTACAGAGCACTGATTGATAGTGCTGATATCACAGTTCTGATAGTTTTGGCACCACTGAAATTTTGGGGAAGCAGCTGAAGTGTAGCTGTGGAGTCAAGAAAACCCATAGGCCTTAGCTGACATCAGAGGTAATGCACAGGAAGGCTGGGAAACTCCTGTGTGAATCAAATAGCGATAGATCAGCACTGGGCCAAAAGTCTGTTGCAGAGTATATTTTTGAACTGATAAAGCCATTTTGCTGTGTGACTGGGAACACGTGGCAGATACAGATGAATATTGGTGGTCAGAAGGTACAGCAGGACTCTGGGGCTAAACTCAGCCCTGATCTGGACACAGGGTTGGAAAAGACCTTTGAGATCATAGATTCCAACCGTTCCTGTCCTATGCTAAACCAGATCCCTAAGCACCTCATCTACCTGTCCTTTAAATACACTCAGGGTAGGTGACTCAACCCCTTCCCTGGGCAGCCTGTTCCAATGCCTGATAACCCTCTTGTTGAAAAACGTTTTTCCTAATGTCTAAAATGGTAGTCTCTGTTCTTAGGTTTCCTCCCAAAAATCCTTTCCAGATCACTTGTGCTGCCTTGCCTCTGTGCCTTTCACTAAAACAGGGTGTAGGACTTCTTAAAAAACAGTGTGAGATCTGCAGATACAAAGCTTTGAGAACAAAATATTTATTAAAATGCAGTGATTGTGTTTCAGGGAGTGGCAAGTCGTTGATATCAGTGTGCCTGTGAATCTTCTATTGCGTATGTCAGCACATAGGGCCAAGCAAAGGCATTGCTGATCTTGTCAGCTGAACCCCTGACTATAACAGAGCTAATTCCCTTTAATATGCTGAACTTCTAACAACATGTAAAAGTACTTTCTTAGAAATGATGAGAAAATGAATAATTTTGCATTTGAACCAGTACTAACTATTAAAGCAAGAACTGTGGAAGGGAAGGGAAACCTGTTCGAAGGCTGGTGGTGTGCCAGGTGTACTGAAGGCAGCTTTTTATCTTCCTCTGGATAAGCAGCTTTGCGTTTCTCATTCTCTTCACCCTGCAAATATTTTGGCTGTAATAATATAAATAATATAAACTTATTTCCAGTATGTAACAGATTAAGAAGCTCTGTGCACACGGTAAACATGTTTTATGTGCTCAGACTTGAAGGTTGTTTTCAGCAATGACCATGGCTCCTTTTGTTATGAAAACCTGCGGCAAAAGTGGTTAAAACTTGTCAGAAACTAGTTGGCACTTCAGTGATGAGCACAACAATGTGCTTTGTTCCTAACCACAGCTGCTTTCTAATATTCTCTTTAAGCAGAGTGACCCATCTCCCTTTTTGGCTTGGTAAGACCAAGCCTTAAGTTAGGCTGACATTTGACAGACTGGCCAAAACCTGGGCGTGCAGGGGTCTGTTTGCATGCTGAGGGAGGCTAGCAGCCTGCAAGTGGCTTCAACTCCCTGATGTACACAGAGCTGTTGCTTTAAGGAGGTGAGATGTGAAGCCATAATCCCGTGTCTGCTCCATGGGAGGATTTCCTGACCTGTGGAATGGATTCCACTGAGGGTTATTTTTTCCACTGAGTGTGTTTTCCAGCTGGAGAGTTCTACTGTGATCCTCTTGTCTGGCCTTTCACTTTATCATAGGATGTCTCTCGTGGTGCCCAAGCTGGGGCTGCACTAGAAAATATTTTAAAAGATGTCTAGTGATCAAGAATTCATCACAGCCTTTAAAATAATGTTGCAATGACTAATTAACCCAATTATTCAATATTTATGCTGCATTTCAGGCCTGAATTTTATTGTGGGGCTTTCTTTTGTTTTTCACTGGGAGGCTGATGACTCTGGTCTCACCAGAGCCTGCAATCAAGTCACCCTGAAACTTCTTTCCCAAGCTGATTGTAGCATGGACTTTCTTTCGCCAAGCTAAGTTCTCCCACTGCTCTCGCCCAGTTCCCTGAATGATCTCCAGTGTTTTGTTGGGCAGATCCTAGGTCTGGTCACGACACACTGATTGGTGACTTCTGCTGCCAGATCCAGAAGTAATGTAACTTCTTCCTTAGAATTCATACTTCTGCTCAGTTAGTGTGGGACTATCAGTAGTCATCTTTGCCCCAGCATCATGCTGGCAGTCATGCTCTGTGAGCAGCAAAACTGAGAGCACTTCCCTCTGCTGTTCACCTGTACACCCCCAAGGCTAGACGTGTGGGCCATCGTGTTTATTTTTAGGTCACAAACACATTTAGCATTCCCTGTACCCCAGAAGACATCCTGTGGCAATGACCAGACCCATTCCAACCCAGCTCATCCACCAGATGGGACCAGGGGGCTGGCACTAAGTGATGGGTGTCAGACCATGAGGTCAGAATCACTCTAAGGTGGGCAGGTAGCTGTGCAAGGTCTTGGGTCACCTGCCAGTAGGCTTTGCAAGAAACACCAGAGGTCTTGAGGAGTGGCAGTGGGAGCCATGCCAGCCTGAGCCCTGAGGTGCTGCCGGGGGAGTTGTGGGAAAGCACCACTGGTCGTAGGGGGGTTGCATCATCGAGATGACATGTTGCTTTTGTCAGCCAAGCCTCAAGTCTCACGGAGAAAGTTGATCTTCAGTCAAGTAACTCTTGTCTGAAGTGAATAGGCCCTTGATTAAGGACAGAACAGGCTTTCATGAAGACTTTCCTGGCCTATTCACATCAGCTGTGGACTCGTTATGCTTGCTGAAGTAAACATTGCATCCGCTGTGAATACTGGCTGGACAGCACACAATAGGAGCCCTTATTCTGCAGCTTCTCAGCCTGGGCAGAGCTTTTTTGTCTCTCTGGCCTCTTGCTGGAGCCACAGGTTGCCCAGTGACACCCCAGAGCCTGACAGTAAACAACAGGCCCTGCTCAAACTGCTCAGTAACAGGGCTCTGGCCTGTGGCTCTTGGGAACACACGTGTGTGTTCTCCACATCTCCCCAGGCACTGCTGTACCCTGAGCACAACTGCTGCAGCCCACAGCTCATGTCAGACCAGACAGAGCCCTTTGTATACTGGGTTGTACCTACACCTTGAGTTAGTCTTCCTCCGCTGGGGAGTAAGGGCAGCCCTGTCCTGTCCCTGCCAGTCACAACTGCACTGCCTTAAAACAGTATGAACACAAGGTTAGGGAAACACCTGGAGCCACCACGCTTGTCAAAGATCAGTAGCTGGATTCTAGTTTATTGACTGCAGTCAAGTTTTATTATGCCTCAAATAATTAAATACTGCAACCATGACATTAAAAATACAGGCCAATTTACCAAAATAATTGTATTCTGAAGATTATATACATATCATACATTTTACAGTATCATGTAAACTTTTTTTATACATAAGGTAAATCTGATTTATGGTAACTAGAAAACCCAAACTACTTGCTGACAAAAATATTCCTATGAAACATAAGGACTGTGTCTGGGACATTTAGGAAAACTGCAAAGAATGGAAACCAACTATAAAACATAATATAATCGAGTTAGTAGAAAAATGAATTAAATTACATTCATATAAAAAGTGGAACTAAAAACATTGCTATGTGTCATTATTATAAAAGGGGAAAAAAAAAGTCCCAAACCTTTTCCTCTTATATATTAACACACACTTTCTTGGGGGGCTCCTGGGTGCCTCATTTCCAGCAATGGGGCATAGCCTGGGAAATCCAGATTCCCATTCTCCTTTTAACATACATTAAATAACTCAGGCCTGTACCAATACAAATATTGTATATACTTGTGCACTGTGATTATGTCCATAGTAGCCTACCAAGGCACAATTTTTGCGTAGCTGACCCCCCCCTTCCCCTTGCACTAGGGCATGCAGAGCTAGAGCTGGTTGCAGGGATTGCATCTCACACAGAGGGGGGGGCAGAAATCCTTCCAGCAGCAG
This sequence comes from Zapornia atra, assembly GCA_013400835.1. NCBI lineage: Eukaryota > Metazoa > Chordata > Aves > Gruiformes > Rallidae > Zapornia > Zapornia atra. Next base: position 302,600 of record VZTU01003005.1, on the reverse strand, counting down.
CTTAAGGAGGCAGTAAGTCTAAGGAGGTAAAGGCCTTATTTCAACAGCTCTGTAAGGACACCTGAACTCTTACTGCAGCCCTCAAAGTGCTTCCCAGAGGCAATGTAGTTATATTTCTTGGTCACACATTTATATGTGACCTAGGACACCACAATCCTTCATCTGTGAGCCTTCCTTCCTGCGAGAGCTGTAGGGTTTTGGTTCGGCAGAATGCATCTTCACCTGTAAATGGGCTTCCAGCTCCTGTCTCCTCTCATCGTGCCACCACCAGCGTTAGCTGCTACACAGTGTGTGTCACTGAAGTACTCAGGAATGCTCCTTAAAGTAAATGAGTATCATGTAGATCAACAGCTGCCAAGAGTAACAGGTGGGAACCCGGCTGTAGGTTGAAGGCTTGGAAAGCTTGCATATTTTAGAACTGTTCTGCACCTCTAAAAGGCCCAGTCCCACAGAGCTAGGCCTGTGCTTATCCTCAAGGGTTTGAAGAGTCTCGTGAGATGCTAACGAATGAAACCACCTGAGAGCCACAGGCCATGCCTGGGACAGGCAGCACGGCCAACTGTTAGTCAGAGGAGTTGTGTTGAGGAAGACCGTGAGAGCTGGAGTGACTAACGGCGGCTGGGTTTAGGCACTGGATATATTCCCTCTGCTGCTGAACGAACTGGACATCAGACCAAATATCACTGGCAGACTTGGATGAGGTGAAAGCATAGTCCAGAGTGGCCTTTAGAAAACGGGGCCAGAATTATGAAAAATTAAACTTCTATGATGTCTGTTTATGTACAGCTTTAATAGAAAAGAAATTCTAGTCTAGAGTATCAAAATACTGTGTCCATATAAACATGAGAGCAGCTAATAGAAAAGTAAAAAGTGTAACACAGCTTTTTTTTGGAAATTAAATGTCCTAAAAAAGTTGTTGTTTTTAAAACAAACAGCCAAAAAAACCCAAGAATTTGTGTGCTGGGGGAAAAAAAAAGAAAGGAAGCGAAGAGGACTACATCTCCCCTCGTCTACGAGTTTTTGCTGCAACAGCTCTGCCTTCCTCTTCCTCCTCCTCTTCCTCCTCATAATTTTCTTCATGAACTGCTTTCTGGTTGTTCTCTTCTTGCATTTCGTGCTCAGCCCCTCCGTTATTCTTGTCATCTGCCTGATGGGGGGGGAATTAAAAAGAAAATCAGCTGCTGTGCAACCGTGCTTCCTAACAGTTTATTTTGGGGCAATGAGATGAAGTGAAGGAAAAGGGAAAATGACTGTCAGCTGGAGTTGTTAGAGCTGATGGACAGGAACAGGAAAAGATTTCCAAAGGCCTCCAGGCAGCAAGAACTGATGCGAGGGTGGAAGGATAAGCAAAAGGAAGTTGGAACAGTGTGAAATTTTAAGGTCTGTGATCTAAAGTGAGCTACAACAATTGTTATGTAATATCACAGTGCCACGATCACAGCTGTGTTCAGTGTTTAACCATGTCACCGAGTCTGTGGGTTTACACAGCACTTACATTCTCCTCATTTTCACCATATGGCTCTTCAGCATTGCGTTCCAGTTCCCGTTTCTTCTCTTCAGTCAAATCTTCCTGGATCTACAAAGCAGAGAGATGTTCTGTGTATTTTAATTGCCTCTTGAGGAGCAGCCTGTGGCATAAATACATCTTCACAGCTGCGCTTTTCATAGAACCCTGGGCTGGTTTTGGGGGAAGGGACCTCGAAGCCCCCCTACTATGGGCAAGGACACCCTCCACTAGTCCAGGGTACCCAAAGCCCCATCCAGCCTGGCCTTGAACCCCACCAGGGATCCAGGTGTGGCCACAGCTTCCCTGGGCACCCTATGCCAGGGCACTCCCCACCTTCCCCAGGAAGGATTCCTGCCTCATATCCCATCTAAATCTCCCCAGCTTCAGCTTAAGGCCACTCTCCCTTGACCTGTCACCCCACACCCATGGAAACATTCCCTCCAGCTTTTTTTTTTTCCCCCCTTCCATTTTAGAGAATGAAGATTCAGAAGCCAGGGAGGAGAAGCCATGGAGAGGTTAAAGGAAGCCAACAGCCCAACAACCACCCAGCAATCAAGTAACTCACTTCCTCCAAGAGCGTATTTTAACTTTTACCCTTCCAAGACCCTCTAACACCTTTAGATTTCCATTCCATGTTTTAACTTTACATAGATATTATCTTCTCCTTGTCCTTCACAGCAGAGTCATTACTGACACTCCCACCCCACCCCAGACTCTCAGAACTATTTCAGCTCCATATGCAGTGTAGGTATTTAAAGGTAACTTTGCCCCTGTTTTCCCAGCAGTTGAGTGATCCTTCTGCCAAATGCTCCTGAAAAACCACAAACGAGCAAGGGGGATTTGGAGTGAAGAATAATCTCTTCAAAGTCTATCCCTGAAGGCAGCACAAGCTTCACTGAGTGTTTTCCAGATGTTCGGATCTTGAGCTATTACTTGTGTCAGCACTTTCCCTCACTCCCATGGCCTTTTACACTCAGGTGCCAGTTAGAAGGAGGCATGCTTGATTTTCTTCTGGAGAATGCTGTTATGCACATCTGCTCCAAATGGCACCCTGCAAGCTGGGCAAGATGGTTCTGCACAGCCATACAGGTCCCCAGGGAAAGAGAGCTGTCCCACCTGGCCAGAAAAAACATTCACCACCTACCCCTGCCATGATGAGCGAGGATGACACTGCCGTTTCCCACAGGCTTCCTCTCTCGCTAGCACCTGCTATCCTGTTCTCCTGACTGCAACAGCCTTCCAGGTGGTACCAGGAGCAGGAGAGCATGTTCAGCAGTTGCTTCCAAGAGGAGGCAAAGCTGCTTGTAAACAAGTTCCCTGGGGTTAGGTATCGCTGCCAGCGAAGGGCAGCCACCACACCTGGATGCTTTGAGGGGTACATGGAAAGATCTGAACAGCAGCAATGCGTAATATTTGAGTAAACCCACTAAAGAATCTAATTACAGCATCTCAAGTCTTTCTTGATTGCTCATTCACTTGCTGCTCACTCTAATGCTTCCAGTAAGCATGCTGGCCATAGCCCGTCACGAAACATGGGTAAATGGCTTCCTGGAAGCCAATGTGTTATTGCTAAAGGCCAGCTGTTCCCAGTTCCTAACGACCTGCTTTGATTTAAATAACTGTATTGTGAAACCTAAGTGCCTACCAACTAATTTAGACAAAGTGGTCCCCAAGAGGGACCGATGAGTAACCCTTCCTATTGCTTTTTGTAAGCCATTAAGTATGAAGTAGAAAACAGCAACTGATTAGGTACATATCGAAGAACTGCAGGTCAGGAGCAAGGCACGCAGCACACAGGGAAAAAGTCCCTTCCCCTCCTTTTCTCCTCCAGCTCAGAGCAATGTGCTAACAGCTCCCAGATAAATAGTAGGGGCTTATGTAACTTGGATTGCTGTGGAGCAGCACAGCTAAATCAAAGTAAAAAGTCAGTAACTGGCCAAGAAAGTAGTTTGCCCAGAACTGCAGCAAGTGATTAGAGATGCAAAGTTAATGAGGTTTTCAGTGACCTTCAGAGGACTTGAGGTTTTTGAGGAATTTCTCCTTGCCTTGTGAATGGCTTCATCTTTTCAATTACTGCACAATTAATCCAGCATTGCAGGGAAGACTAATGGATTGCAGCATGTGAGTTTGAGTAACACTAGATGTGTCCAGAAGTGGACAGCAGAGTAACTGCAACAGCTTCCTAGGGTTCAGGAATTCAGAGCAAATTATTTGGGTTCATTCTGTAGCTATAACAAGATACCACCACTGAATGCTAACAGACATGAGTTTTGCTACCTGTGCCCACGTATGCCCTGTTTTCTTACCTCCTCTTCCCCTTCCTCCTGGTATTGTTCATCCACATTATCTTCCTGTTGGTCAGGGTTCCCTGCCACCTGCAGAAAGAGCATATAAAAATCCAGTTCTATGTCATGCCTATTAACTGGAGAAGACTGAAGGTTAAAGCTTCTTGTTCTGGAACGAAAACTTTATGTAAAGCTGAAGTAACAATAATAGCATGCGAAGTTACAGAGCGTTCATTAGCATTAACAGTAGCCTGGCTACATGATTTAGAACTGCCCTAAATTAAAAAATAGGAAGCAGAATAATTGTAATAAAAATCACTTCACAGAATGAAGCAAGACTTGCCATACTAAGCAGGAAGACAATGAAATATTCACACCATTAAAGACCAATGCCATAAAAATACAGATTCTCTCTGCCTAGAGCAGCTTACAGTTAAAACACGTGGAAAGGCACTGCTGTGTTCACTGGAATGGGCACAGAAGGGATTTGTGGGAGGGCATGAAGATCACATGGACATGAAGACTGTCCCTGCAGGGCTGGCATGAAGGGGCTGTACATAGAGGGACCCTGGGCGCTTACAGAACCTGGCCAAGCAGAGCCTGTGATGAAAGGTGTACCAGTGGATCACCAGGAGTAATTCCACACTTACACCTGCCCATGCCATACAGGCTTAAGAGAGATCTTTAAAAATCCAAGTTCTCTCCCCAAGCTGCACCACGCTGTGCTGTCCTGACACAGGGCCCACAGATGCTTCCTTCCCCTTTACTGACCACTAGGTGCTCTTCCATTCCTGGAGGTCCTTGTTTCTGACTGGCTTGTTTGTGGTTTTCATTCTCATCTGGTAGATTTTCTTCTCTCTCTTGCTCAGCTTCCTCAAATTCATCTTCTCCCTGATTGTTGGGGTCATCAGCAGGATTCACATCTTCCATGCCAGCCTTCTGCAATTTTCAGAAGTGAATGTTAAATATATATTCTTATCTTGCAGCCAAATTCCGTTTCACTAGTGTGAGGTATGTGACAGCCAACTCCATACCCAGGGAACCCAGAAGGAATCTCTACAGGGGTCACTAGGTCAAACCCCATCAGTACTCCCATCAGTACTGGAGTACTACTGAAAAAAAAAAGCACTTCAGCAGGGAACAGACAGAACTGCAGCTACAAACCTCACTCAAGCTGAGGGCTTGTTTCACACAGGCTGTTGGACTCCTCCTGTTTACTGACTACATGACACCTGACAATGCCTGATAAGACCAGGTGACAAAAGATAAGGGTTTAAATGTTCATGGCTCAGAAGAGCTGATGTGATATTTCAGTACCAGTCTGTCCTGCAATACTGACCTTGTCTACCTTTGTAACAAACCGAAAGCAAGCCACCCTCACTTTTCATCAGACTCTGACCATCAGAAAACAAGCATTTTCCTTCTGCTTATCATTCAGCAAAGCACTTCTGTTGTCTTTAGAACTGTCAAAGATCCTTTAGAAATTTTTACTATACAACCTAAATTGCAGAGGGGAGGGAAGTAAAGATGACACATTTGATGTTCCACAACACCAAGAAAGATGGAATATGGGGGAAGGCAGCACAGGACTGAACCCCCTGCATCCAGATTTCTGTGCAACCGGTACCGGTTGCACAGCAACTGAGGCGTGTTCAGTGCCGCACAACGATCTCTTTCAAGATCTCACATTACTTCTGCGCTGCCTCCAGGTGGGTTTGTGGCTGCTGAGTTGGCTCTTACCCTCTTAACCAGTGAGGGTCTGAAAAATACTGTCACCACTCCTTTTGACTGACCACCAATGAGTTCCTCCTGTTACTCTTCTGAGTCCAAATTTACCTGCCCAAGCTCCAGCTAAGTCCAAATCCTTTATACCACCTCAAGTGAAGATCAAAGGAATGCTGAAAAGCAGCTTGCTTTCAACAAGGAAACTTTTTTTTATTTCCTCCCAAATCAGTAAGGACAGCTTTAAATAGATCCTGGATGTAGTTTTAAACTGTCAAACTTGTCTTTCCAGCAGACCTCTGGTTCATCTTATCTCTGCAACACGTAATTATGTTAGATGAGATTCTGGGTTTTCACTTCAGCAACGACTGCAATCCAAAGCATCTTAATTCATACTCACTGATTCATCAGCCTGCTGATTTTCTACTTGATGTTCTGGTTCTTGCTGTTCTGGTTCTTGCTGTTCATTTACATTATTTCGATCGTCATCTTCACCTTCATCCTGGTGCTGGTTGTCACGTTCATAAGCTGAAAGATGTTGGTGTTATTATTGTGGTACAGAAGTTTCTAGCTAGCCCTTTTAAGGGGTCTCTCTCCTGTATACTAGTTTCTATACGTGTTTTTAGTAACAGCAGCCCTTACCTAAACACATACTGCTAACAGAATTGCTTTACTGCTAGTAGCCAACACTGACCTCTGAAGAGGTCAAACAAAATCCAGAGACAAGGTCAGGAATGTATCCAGGATCCACAAAGCCCCATCCCAGCAGCTCCATCAGGACACTTTTCCTTTCAGGACACAATATTTAGTAATACCTGTATTTCACTCAGGTCAGATTGCGTTATTTGAGCTCCTGGTTTTAAATTGCAAGTTTATATTTCACTTGACTCCAGAAGGGATATGAAATGAATATTAAAATCTCACATGAAAGGTGGCACACAGGGAGCCTGTGAAAATGGTAGGAAGATAAAAACACATCTTACCTCCTTCTTCTTCCTGAATACCTTGCTCTTCCTCCCCTTGTACAATATCATGGTCCATGTTACCATAATGAGCCTGCTGGCTGAGAAAATTAAATGCAAATACATCGTTTGAGTTTCAAAAAAGCGTGTTTTGCTTTAATGCACAAACCATCCTTCTGCATCTGCCTCTCCCGGCTCCTGCCAGAACAGGTTCCAGTTTAGCTACTACCTAATATTTTCTCACATCATCTTCCCTGAAAGAACAGACACTTTATAGAATAGAGACTTTCTTGTCCTACTATACTAACTTCTGTGTTTGTATTTCCCCAGATATCACTGAGATCTGCCTTGTATTCCCAAAACTCCCAAACTAGTATTCAGGACCACTGTGGAAATTAATTCAGGTTGGTGAAGCAATTTGATTGTGCCCTGGGAGGGAATTAAACTCTGTGGGAACAGCATGGAAATTGTATTTGGTAAAGGAGAGATGAGACTGTGCATGGGGCAATAATAATAATAAAACATAGCATAACTCCTCCTTTAGGGGAGCGCTGTGCATTCTGCTTGGTGGGCAAGGCACAGGTTTTTCAGAGAAATCATTTGATTATATTATTTTAAAATTCCTATTTTTCGAGGTATATAATGCACAAAAGTACACGAAATTAAACAGTCATGGGTATTGCTTAACACTTGGGTGCTCTGCAACAGTTATGGTCACTTAACATAGATCATATGGGGAGTTGTACTGGACAGACGGCTGGACTTGATGATCTCAGTGGTCTCTCTCCAACCTTAAGGATTCTGTGATTACCAAAGCACAAACACTATGGGCTGGCAGCAAAGAACTCCTCAGATGACAGGGTCTACAGACAGGCTGCATGAATCAGTCTTAGTTTCCATCTCAAAAGGGATTCATTTGTGGGGTTGTTCCTGCAGGACCGAGTATTTTGACTATCAGTTTATGAAAGGCTTTCTCATTCCAAAATCCTTTCAGAACATGGGTCAGGATAATAATTAATCTGCCAATGTTTCAGCAAAGAAAATTCAATGAGCTTCAGATTCAGAGACAAAAAAATTGTCACTAATGATTTTAAAGAATGTAGAAGACTAAGGAAATATGAAAGAGGGTAAAAGGCACAGAAGCTTTGATGTTATGAATGTAACTGCATTCACAGTAACTTTATGACACTCAGAGGGTGCTGGTTTCTCCTGAAACCATGCTTTGGTCTCTAAATACAAACAATACTAGTTGCTGTTGTCCAGAAAGTCACAGAACACCAGAACATATTGGTTAAAGCCAGCATTTCGCAAGGAGGAACTTGAGCTTAGGCACCTTAACGCATATCTGATACGTGAGCTCCTCAGGACAGCAAGATCATAATTGCTGCTTAATGGAAAGTTATTACTAATTTAAAACAAGCTTTAAGAGAACGGGTGGAAACCCCTAGCCTCCTCCAGGGATGTGCACAGCAAGGTGCACTCATTACTCCAGGCTTCAGAGGCTTCCATAGTAAAAGGAAAGAAAAAAAAAGAGAAAAAAAACCCCTTAAACTAGCAATGGGAATTATCCATGGAAAGGAGGGGATGAGGCTCACTGAACTTAGTTTCTGGCAGTCTAGGTTTATCACATTAAACCACCAGCCTTTTAAAGATGGTACGATGGAAGCTGTAAAACTCAGAGCTATGACAAACTCCTGGAAAATAATTTAACCTTATCCGTTTTTTGTAGAGTTTTTCTCCTTGCTCTGCTTGTTTCTGCAGCTGAAGCTCTTGTTCTTGAAGCTGTTGCTGCCGTAACAGCTGTCCTCTCAGTCTTTGCTGGTGTAGTGATTCCTGATGTTCTCGTAGCTGACTGGCTTCCTCTGCTCTTTGCGCTGCAAGGTGTTGCTGCTCTAGTTGTTGTTCATAAGCTGGCTTATGTCTTTTTGTTACAGCTTTTGTTGATGTTACCTGTCAGAGAAAGGTGTTAGTCATTGATTCATCATCATTTCAATGGTCAGAAACAAGCATGGGGAAACCTGTGACCAGAGGGAGAGTTATGCAGATGGTATGTGCACAATTATAGCAAAGTTATTTAAAGTTTTCTTGGCTCTGCTTAAAGTTTAAATCTTTTTGAACACAGATATGAAGGTTTGTGGAGGACAGGGAGAAGGGAGAGGAGATAACGGGGTGGGGGAACCCCTGCTTTGCTTACACCGCAATTAATAACGATCCCTAACACATTACCAGTAAAGGGAACTTTTGATGGCTGACAATTTAAGCTGAAAAAGTTGCTTCCATTGATTTAACTGGTAATTTAAAGCTCAAAGCAACCCCCTCTGAAGTGAGACTGCACATTTTTTGCGGTCAACAGTAACTTTGACTCCCATTTCACAGCCTGACCTACCACTGTTCTAACCTGCTGCACCTCTCCAACAGCAGCTTCTCATCGTACTGTGGTTACACCATTAACCTGCCAGGAGAGTGTTTACGAAGCCTCGGGCGAGATCAGTACAGTGTACTTTCCACTGGAGAGCCGATCTAGAATGTAAATCCAGGATTTGCTTGTTTTATTTAGAGCTGCATAAGCAGGACCTGCCATTGCTGCACACTGATTTCCCCTGGCTATTTCAGTCACATTCAACTTGCAGCTAAAATTTCCTGTCAAACCACAGCCAGCGTTCAGATGGAAATGTGTTTACAGGCAGTAGGTAGAGCTGAGGAAACATACTGCAATTTGCTGAGACACAGCAAATTAGTAAGGCAGGACAGCTCCCTAGCAAAGTGTGGAAGGTAAATCTCCTTCTCATCAGCTGTCTCCTTCCCATCAGCTTCCACAGGCCTCACATTTCAAGTAGGAGATGGAATTCAACCTGACTGCTCTTTTTTTTCCCCCATCTGTTGCTCTTTATCAGCAGAATTAATGTTCATTAAGCTGCATTTGGCAAGCACCGTGGTATAGGCGTGCTGAAGTTGAGCCTCAATCCTATGCATACAAAGTGCTCTGAATCCCAAGTTTTCTATGAATATGTCCATTTTATCTAAAAGCCAGCAAGTGCTCTGAATCCCAAACTTCCCATAAATGTGCCATTGATTTTAACCTAGAAATAGCTGAGTGCAATATGGGGTCAGCAGTGGTAAGATGCCTCCATCCGAACAGCAAATGTAACCAGAAGAGGTCCATACCTCGGAATGAAGATGATCACCCAGCATATTGGTTTCTTCTTCTTTCTCTTCCTGGTTTTTCCACTCATGCTCTTCTGGCGCTTGATCCTGTTCCTCCTCTAAGCGCTCAGGCTGACCTGCCTGCTCCATTTCTTCCTCTTCAAGTTCTTTTTTGCGTTCCTCTTCAACTTGATCAACACGTTGCTCATCATCCTCTCCCGCTTCTTGCTGCTCCTGAATATTTAGTTCCTTGACATGCTGGCCCTCATTAGCCCTTCTCTGCAGGTGTAAAGGCTCAGTTCGGTCATCTCTCTCCTGGGTATTTATTTCCTCTTGTTCTTTTCGCTTCTCATCCTGCAAAGCATACACAAGATTATGTGTGCAGAAGATACCATGGATTTTCTAGTTTCAAGAGAGCTGAGGATGCTTTTATCACAGCCTGCAGTAGTGAGGCCATAGGCAGAAGAGCCAAATGCCTGCTCTGTAACAAGCCACCCCTCCTGTCAAACAGTATCAACACCCAAATTCTTGGCTCTGCACAGCTACACAAGGTGTTGTACGACTGCACTGTAAAGCAGGTTAAGCCTTGTTTTATCTCACATGAGACAAAAACTGTTACAGTCCTGTATCTACAAGGGAAGCTTTATGCTTTTATTGCCTGTAGGTTCTGCTGGCCGAGAACTCTTGTAAAACAAAACCAGGGCTGATATTGTAACTTCCAGACCTTACCCACAACTTTGCTCTTTTTTCTTTCGGGACGTTGGGTAGCTTGCCAGTTTTAAATACACTGACTTTACCTGTGCCACTGAAGCTTTACAGATTATGTGAAGACAGTTTCTTCAGACCATATTAAAGCTTTTTGGTAACATGGCATATGGACATTTTCAGAGACCACTTATTATTTTAAAAAATTGAGATATTTTTTAGCAACTTCTTAAAAGAACTTAGCCAAACCCAGTTTCAGTGCACCTACAGTCCTGGGAGAAGGGTCATAATGAATATATTTTTTTACTACTCCACAAGACTAAACTGCTGCTTACTACATTACTCAAGAACTCAAACGTGTACAACTAGACATACTCTTCTAACGGAAGTGATGTGCATAGCTAGTATTTTGCTGAGTAAGAACCATCTGCTACAGCACCTGTAGCCAGTGAGTACTTCATACCTCCTTCTGACCATCAGCCACAGCCCTGTGGTGCACTGGGACATCACTGTGGGGAGATGGTGCTCGCACCTCTGATTGCTCGTTTGGTTGTTCCAACTTCTCAGGCTGTCGGAAACTTGGCATTTTGTTGAGCGTGTCCTTCAGCTGTTTGTATTCCTCCACCTGGGACTAAAGTCAAACACATTCATTATAGTGCATCCAAATCAATTTCTTAATAAAATATAGCCACCTCGGAGTGAACTTGCTGGCAAGACATATGGTAGAAAGACTCAATATTCACATTGGAGCAAATACCAGGGAGGAGGAGGGATGGGAGCCTTAGAAGCCAGTTGTTTCCACGCACTAGGTAACATCGATTCGTGACAATCTTTGCAGCCAAAGTGCACATGCATACAGAGTGTATTAGAAAAATCTCCGTGGGACAAAGATGAAGGTTTGTTTTATTCATGCCAAGCAGGAGAATTGTCAGAAGGGGATGATGCAGTTTTCTTGGCAGATTAAAGTGAGGAAAATCGACAGCACCACAACTTCTCCTATACTGGTAGAAAGAAGTGTGGTTCTTTCAGAAACAGTAGTTTTTAAATATATATATATAGACACACACATCATGAAAATGCCAAATCCTCAACACTGAGACAGGTGTTACACAAGACAACAGCCAACATACAGAACTGAGGCAGAGAAAGTCACAGTACACCTTTAGTGAAGAGCAAGAAAAAACAGGAAAAAACAGGAGAAAAATCGAAATTTCTAACGTCTTCCTGAAATGTTGTCATTTGATTTGTTGTGTAACTTTGTACAAGATCAGGATACTTTCAAAAAGTCCAGTGTGAGAAGCCAGACTGGTTGGTACACCAGTCCCTGTGTATGGGGCAGACTATTTCACGGAGGAAAATTTTGGAGATGGACGGGATGTATAAAAGCTGACCAGCTGCAGATACAAAAGGTGGAACCCCACAAGAGGGTCTCTCTTGCTCCAGTGGAGGTGCTGGGTGTGTTTACTACCCATTCTGAAGTGGGAGGTGCATTTCATAATCCTTTTTAAAACTCAGGTTAAGAACTGGCTGCAGTTCACGCTCGGTGACCGCGTATGTTATGTGGTATCATAGCAATCAATAGTACAGCAGACAGGCACCACGCATTGATGTACAATGCAAACTACTCATACAAAACGATATCCACAGTGCTACAGATTGACATGATGCAGTGCATAACAGCTCCAGAGCCAGACGCACCTCGCAGCATCTTCAAAAGACTATGGCATCCGCTAAAACAGATGGGCCTAAAAGCAAAGCAGAGTGCACAGTAATTACTCTTGTCGTTCCAGAGGGATACTTCTGTTTCCTCATTAACTGTTGCAGAGTCCAATAGGAAATTTTACCGGAAAAAATGGTGTTTACTTAACATCAGACTAATACAGGTCTCTGATTATTTTTCCCCCACTGACTGACCATGCCACAGTGCTCACAGACTGGGATATTTAAACACTGGATGTCCAGACCAGAATCCACGTACTCTGCTCCACCGCACGAGTCATTCTAAGCTGAACATTGCGATTCAAGGCCATAGCCTAAAAGGTATTAATACTGGCAGAAAGACAGGGCTTATAAAAATACATAATGAATCTGTCTGGCTGCTTGAGCTATGGAAAAGTACAAAGATTACAGTGCCTTGAAGATTCAGGTCACAAATTCATTAGTGTAGTATTGACTACTGATATTTAACGTCTAGAATACACTTAGAAAGAGAGGATCATTTATCGAGCTGTGCTTCTACGCAATAATCCCTTGTGAACTTTCTGTAGCTGGTTTGCAGGAGAAGCTATGCAATTGTGCTAAACACCTTCTGTTCCCAAAGACTGTGCAAGACCCTTCTGCTGAAGGAAAGGCTCTCTGTATGATAAATGCTAAATTCTGACTGCAGATCAAAAGGCTTTGTGTGTCACAGGTTTTCTAATTAAAGAACTGAATCAAAGCCAGGAGAAGTATATGGAGCTTCCCTTTAGATTTGGTGAACCTTAAAATCAGACCCTGCATCTGCCCTGGTAGAATTTCAGATGTTGGCAGATACAGCCCAAGCAGCTAGCGTGGCCAGTGGGAGAAGAGCTTAAAATTAGCTGCCAGCATATTTTAGTGCTGGAAGTTAAGATTCTTCAGCTTTTTAGTCTATGAGGGACTTTCCTGGTCTTCCTCTATTATTTTTTTTAATATCTACAGGTACTGACAGGTACTAACAAGCAGAACTGGGGATGGGGGGGAAATCCAATGCTTTTAGAGCTGCTAATGATTTTGTGGACTGTGAAAATACTTCAATGAAGAAAATGAGTCAGGAATAAAAATAGCTTCACATTGCCTCATTGCCTTCCCCTCTGGTCTTTCACTAACAGTCCTCCTCTGCTCCACCATTCCTCCCACTTTCAGATTCCCTGTGCCCTACACAGCTTGTACCAGCACAGCTGATTGAACCTGCAATAGTCCAGCAAAATTTGTGCTTCACAGGATATCAGGGGTTGGAAAGGACCTCATGGATCTTTCGCTTGAAAATGACATTTAAGAAAAGCAATGCTGCTGCTGCTTTTTGTGAGTTCCACCTGGAGTTTACACTCCCCACCTATACCCTAATCGTGTTGCACGGAGGCGTATAAACCTTCCAGGTACACACAAACCAGCCTTCACAGCTACCAGCCTCCCAGGTCCTTACGATGGTATGTGTGACCCTCAGGGTGTGGGATGTTAAACTCACAACAGTTCTATCAGAGAAGACAGAGGAAGAAAGGTATCAGACAGCTCTCACGGAAGCAGAGATGCTCTATCAGTGAGACATGCACCCTCCAGCCTCTGACCCAGCTTTTGCTTTTCCAACAGCCCTGTGATTCAGAGCAGCTTCTTCTTCAGAGCAGCCCTGTAACTCATGCATCTCCCTGCAGTGTGCAGCTGGCGCTAACCGCACCACCCCCATGCGAAAGGCTTCATGCACAACGTGACAGTCCCCTGAGCTTGGAGAAACAAGTTTTACGAAGGTTAGAGCTAGCAGAAGCTGCTTTCCTTTCTGACCTGTGCAGCAGCTAGTGCACTCTTGTGGTCTTCCAATGTCACTACAAGCTGGTTGTGTTGGGAGAGTAAGTTCTTATGCTGTTGCTACACAAAAAGAAGAACATTACATGTTTCATGAAACGTTCATTCTAAAGGTAAATTAGATAGCCTGGGGGGTTCTGAACTAGGAAGATAATTCAATTTATTTTAAAAAGAAAATCCTGAGCTGGAATGACAGCATTTATTTATTTAACATGGAATGCATATTAAACGCACAGAGAAAGTGAGCGTGCCAGGAAAGAAAATTTTGGAGGCCAGAATTTGTGTAACTAAAATAAAGGTAAAAGTTGGAATAGATGCTAATTAAAAAAAAAAGAAAAAAAGGAAAACATTCATCTCAGCAAACTTAAGTTTGCCAAAACACAATTCTTAACTTGCAAAGTCCAATTTCCAATTCCAATTTCCATCCTAAATCCTTCTCTTCCAATTATTTTGGCTTTTCTGTTGCAAATGAGCATGTACCTGAAGCGCAGGTAGCAGAAGACAAGCAACCCAGTCTAGCCATGCTCCTCTATTTGCCACACAACAGGCCTTCAGCACAGCCCACTTCTGGCTTCTTAAAACTTGGGAATATTTGTCTTTTTCCCCAATGGTCTTGAAAGTTGTCCTCAAAGCAGAGCCTACCTTGACATCTTGTAACTGGGTGTGGATGTCTTGGTGAGCTTTTCTCAATTGTCTGTTCTCCTCCCGTAAGTTATACAGGGATTCTGTTTAAAAGAATTATTATTTAGAATATTGGATTAAGCACCAAAATTAAGACTATAACAGAAACTACATCAAATCCTACACAATTGCTATAGCATAAATGGACTAGAGTCATTGTATGCCTTGTTTATGTTACATTTCTTCCCAGCCCTATAGAAAGCCTTGCAATTTCAAGCAGAAAACTGTAAAATGTGGTTAAATTTTCTATTAGTGCACCCAGCCTACAACTGCAGTTACACAACCCCATCCCTGCTGGGGACTGCAGACAGCAAAGTCCATGATGATAATGTGAATCTTCAACAGCAGGGAGGAAGCCACCTTCCTTTCTTCCCCCACATCACATCTGGTGAGTGAGAATTTTATGTCAAAGGGCTAAGCTATTCTTTGGGAAGTGGCACCCAGATGGCCAGCATACTTAAACAGCTTTACGTTCTGGGACCAGGGAGAGGGGTTTCTCTTCCCACTTCTTACATGAAGTCGATGTGGAATATTGCAAGCAGACACAGACAAGCTCTTCCCACACTCCAAGCTGCTAGGCTGCAATCCAGCTCAGTCCGAGCACTAGTGTATGACTTCACTGGTGTGGTGCCAAGGCAGAACTAATAAACACAGACTCTGCCTGCAAAACACTGCGCAGACAAAACTGCAGACAGCTCCAGAAGCAACTCGTGTGTTAGGGACTCATGGCAGAGCAAGGCTGAAGGCCCTTGATGAGGGCAGCCCCATCCTTTTGTTCTATGCAATTCTAGGACTGAAGCAGTCTGCAGACTGCAAAGAGTCTCTTTAATCCAAAACTGGATGCTAAGAGTAAAAAAAATGAAGCATTCATCATCCATGTGTACAAGTGCAACGTGTCTCAGAGAAGCTGATACAGAGAAAATGAGATCTAAAATGTATGTAAAGTCACTTCAGAGAGAGGCATCATTAAATGTCTGACAGCAGTGACAAATATTCATAGATTGCTCTTTATTGTAAATGAAAGGCAAAGAGGCAAACCTATTTTCCAGGTTTATCCAAGTCCCAGAACTAAAAGACTCTCTAAACCCACATCTGACACTTGACAGGCTTTTTCAACGCCCTGTTACTCTCTCTCTAACCCAATAGAAACACACAGCACGCACACAAATGGATTTTGAGAAATCAGCAATAAACCACAACTTATCAGGAAGCACAAGATGCACAAACGGCCTGTTAGTGAGCACAGAGACAATGCCTTTCTGTGTCCCCACACAGACACACATTGTAAGATGTGCAGCCAGATGCAGGTTGCATTTACCCTTCAGCTTAGAGATCTCCTGCTCTTTTTCCTGCTGCAGTTGTAAGTATCGCTCCTTGTGATCACTGAATGTTCTGCTAAACTCTTCTCCTTGTTTTCGGTGATCTTCCTCAAGGTCAGCATGCTGTTTCTTTAGTTCTTCATGTTGACTCTGCAAACACCAAGTTGGACACTGGAACAGTTCTGCATATGCATATCTGGCTAACATTGCCTTTGGCAATTTGCTAAATAAATCCAGATGAATAGGAAGCATTCATATCAAGAAGTTTATTATTCAAAGCATGCCTGCTGCAGCTCCTCTCAAACACAAAATGACCTCTGTGATGAGCAATCTCCAGTTGGAGGGCTACGTCACCTCACCCTGCAGTTGCACTGTCCCATCAGAAGCTGCTGTCTAAGAAATTCCTTACATGCCAAACACAGTAACATCTGATAAGTTAGCACTCCACACCAGTAATTGCATTTGATACGATTAAATTACCCACTGGAAGCCTGACTAGAAAAACTGCAGTAAATCATCTTTTAACAGTACTGTTGTAAGAGGAAGGCATCACCAGCCTACTGACGTTCTGCAGCAAGTTGCCAGAGGCCAGGGAGGCCCTATCTCCCTGACAGAGTGGAATAACAGTGTCCAGTGAAACTGGAAATCTGTTACCTACCTTCAACATCTGGTGTTGTACGCTCAGGGCACTGTATCGGCTGTTTGAGTCTTGCTGTGAAAGGAAAACACCAGGGTTATACAAAACACCACCCTCATCCTGGAACCTCTGCACATGCCCTTAGATAAGAGTCACAAGCCAAGGGCCATTAACTGCCCAGGAAACAAATTCATCTCTCCACTCTCTTTGGAACATAGTGTATCTACTTTGCACTTATGAAGGAACAATGTATTTTAACTTCTGTTACTTTGCTCACAAACTGCTCCCCTGTTTCAACATCAAGTAGCCATAAAATACTAATTTACTCTCTTTATAAAGAATTTCTCTACAGGTCTCTGGGTCTTTTGCCAGACACAGCTTTCCTTCTGGCACTTGGTATATAAAACAAAGCTTCCTGATGTTTTTATACTTTCCAGTTCAAAGACCATTTGTTAGAAAGTTGTCACTGTCCTTTTCCCTGTGGCCTAAGCTACCAAAAGATTCCTGCTGCCTTCAGACCCCCCCTTCCCCTTAAAAATGGTAACATTACATTTCAATGAGCATAACAAACAGGAGGTTATTTTCTAAATTTTTTTTTTCTGGAAAGATATCAGGATCTCCTATTATAACTCAAATATTTAGGAGCTACAGAGCACATACGCACACAGAGAAGCAACGGAATTAATGAGCACTCTTTCAATTAGTATTTTGAGACCTCTTTGAACAGTTGTAATTGCAAAGCATTTCCTTTTTCTTGCAATTCAAATAGCATCATCCATTAAAAACTTGAACTGATGACTTACCCTTCCTTTATTTAGTGTTTCCTGTGCTTCTAGTTTATAAACAAGAAAGTCTACAACATAAAAGGGAAAATACTGATGAGAAAACCCAGGAAGATCAGAATCTATATTTAGAGAAGAGGATTTATGTATTCAAGTTAAGAGCTGAATACCTATGCAGCTACAATTTTTCAAATGAACTTGAAAAAAACACCACAGAAAACTTTAAATTCTCAAATTTTGACAAAATATTTTCATTTAGAAGTTTCATAGAGTGTTTTTATTAAGAAGTTTCTTATCTTTGTGCAGGGGGTACAGGCTCAAGGGTACACAGGAGCAATTGAATCTGTTACGTGAGTAGAGGCCCAGGAGTTTCATTCAAAAGGAAAAGGATATTTATAAGCTATGTATTCTTGTATTAGGATAAACAGAATATGTACTTTAAAGACGTGTGAAAGTCTAGACTAAGTTTAAATACAACAAAAATTTCCCCTTTTGTTCCTTGATCCTCTTTTCAGGATTTGAAAGCGCCGAGTCACCTCTGCATAGCAACGGGACAGCTCTACGCTAGATGGCACCAGGAAGCTATCGAGAATTTCAGGGTAAGGATCAGTTTCTCACACGTTCTTAACTTTTGCTAAAGTAGGTGTGTTAATTCAGCAGCAGAGTCCGCGGGTTTATTTACTCTGAAAACTGTGGAGAGCTTAGAACTGTGAAAGGCTGGGGTACAGATCAGAGGACTGCATCCTGCTGAAGTGTCACAGAAGTGAGATGAGTAAGAAATACGTGTGCCAAATTCACCCTTCACACACCCCTCCTAGAATTTAGTTTTAATCAGGAAAAGGTATGTAAGCAAGTGTTTACCCTTAAGCATGTGTAAAAGCTGCACACTGATGGAATGTAAGGAAAGATCCTGTGTTTACAGTACAAGTTTTAAGTCGTCAGCATGCCAGAACAGGATCTATTCATGCCCATACTCCACGTACCTGTTTGGTTTATGTACACTGATACGCACACATTCTCTAAGCATACTATGTCACGTTGCAATGATCTGTAAACTGTACTAAAGACAGGCTTCCTTTTAAAAAGGATTAGATTAAAAAAATACATTTAAAAAATAGATTAAAGATGGACTAAAATCTCCACCACAGATCTGCCAAGGTGGGCTGGCTAATTGGTTACCTGTCAGTAACTCGCTGAAAACTGCACAGAATACATCCTAAGTTTCTTTTTATAAGATTCAAATTATTGTAAACAGCAAAGTAAAAAGCCCGTTTTTACCTTCTTTTGCCTTCTTATGTTCCAGCCTCTCCTTTTGTAACGACTTTTCCAATCTTGACCTGTGCTCATACACAACTGAAAGGAGAAATCGTGCAGGCGATTCATGTCAGAAGGAACACACACCAAACCCACCACCCAGCCCTGCATGCCCAGAGAGCCTTGGCACAGAATGCACCAGGCAAATACAAGTGGAGGGAGGTCACAGGGTAAAGGGCTGCTTGCATCACTGGAACCTCTCTTTCCACACTATATTGATCAAAAGTTTTTGATTACTTCCACTGCATAAACATATGATAAGTGTAAGCAATTTGTTTATGGGGACAGTCAGCTATGGTAGATCTACAAAAGCTACCAAGTCCTTTCTGTCTCAGGTTTGCAGGTACATATTCCCAGGCTCTCCTTCTCTCCTGCCCTGTCTGTAAGGAGACAAGGCAATAGGACAGGACAACCTTTCTGGCACAGTAAACCCTTGCAGCAAATAAATTGTGCATCTCGCTTCCCTCTTTGTGACAAGCACAGGACAGCTTAGAAACGTGCACTAGTACACTAGAAAGGCTGATTACATCAAGATAGAGAAGATCTGAGATCCATTTTAATGCTTCTAAAGACCTGGACAACTCTGTTTTGCAGTGACTTTCTTTTTAGCAGAGCCTGGATAACAGTATCATTTTGTACTACAGCGCTGCTGAAGATCCATGGACAGTACAATGAAACACTTGGCTATACCACCCTGCATTTCTTAGGAGCCTGGGCTGACAGCAAGTACACATATAATAAATAAAGCAACTGTACTCACAATATATACATAACCTGAGGATGATTTGGGGGGGTTTTGAGGGGTTTTTTAACCCCCAGTTAAGGAGATAAGGCAGGAAGAACAAAAGAAATCATCTGACGGGCTAGGACAACTAAAGTATAAAGCTAAACTGGATGCTTCTCTGTGAGGTTAGCGTACCAGAAACTGCTCCTCAGGAGATTATTTAATTTTGAGACTAGACCTCACTGACTTTTAAATCCATTTTTGCATTTGCCTTGAGTCTAAATACCCCACAACAGTCTAGAGATGAGTGGAGAAGTCAAATTGCCTCTGTACAGCCCTTCAGCCCAAAAGCACCAAACTGAGGTATCGGGGGCACCGCTCACAGTACACCCCACAGTGTCCGCAGCAGATCAGGCCACCGGACTCAGTGTGTCACATGGTGTGATGCTGTCCCCTCCAGCGGGGTCACCAACTATAAAAAAATGCATGTGTTTTTTTGGAAAGATGCTGTGACATCTTTGCCAAACCCTACAAGCCCTTTGAACCACCAGAAGCGGTGGTTCTACCCTTTGCTCTCACCGCTGAGAGTGATGGGACAGGACCTAGGAGCTGAGACAAGGTGTGCAACCATTTCTTCTGGTGGCAGTGCTGGCTTGCAGAGTTTTTAAGAGAGGGAGCAGCAGTGACAGCTGGCAGTGACCTAGAATGCTGGGTGAAATGGCAGGAGATGGACTGCTCCAGGTTTGCACACAGAAAGCACAGGCAACTTTATTTCTAGATTTTATGGTATGACAACCACTCTTCATATCAGTGGCCCAACAGAGTGGCCATGCCATCTCTCCAGACCCAAGGAGACCTGATAGAGAATACATACACTGAGGTTACAGTGCTACTTTGGCACCATCTCCCAGCAATTTATGGCTCCCAAAGACTGTCCAACTGCCTGCAGGTCCTTTCCACACACCACTCCAAAATGGATTTTACATTTACATATTTGTCTAATTGTCTGTCATATCCATGTGTATTCAGGACATCCAATATCCTCTGGCACAGTCCCACCACTCAGCTGCCAGTGAAGTTGCATTTCCTTCAGCTTGTGTGTTCAATCTAGTTTGGGATCCCTTTCAAGCAATGGGGCACATCAGTCCTTGCCTACCCTCTGTCTGCCAAGGGTGACTATCTGAAACAGTCTACCAAGTTTGCAGCAAAGGAAATCTACTCAAACTCCTGCAAAAGTACAGTGATATTTTCTCAAGCTCACTGTAATACAAGTATTTTTCACTGTCAAAACTATAATTCACACTCTTTCAAAGTTATTCATTCCTATTAATGGAATCCGTGATTTTCCTTCAAAACTTGGAAACTCATTTTCTGAGAACAAAACTATTGGCAAACATAAGGATGCAACAGGAAGCATTGAACACAGATTTGCATCTTGGCAGCCACAGAAAACTCCTCTTGCACCTTAAAGCTACTCTGAATTCCACCAAGGTGCATTCTGCAGGCTCTTTAGCTAGGGGCTTATCTACAAGTGTTCATGTTTTGGCTTAGAAGCTGGGTTGCTAATCAATCCTTGTCACCTATCTCTACTTTGCTATTTATCTTCTAAAGTCAAGGGCATCAGTCAGGATGAACTAATGTATCAACATCCTCTGCAACAAAACAAGCGCGCGATGAATATTCACAGCATTGCCAGACAGGAGCTTCCAGAGAAGGAAAAAGAACAGCAGCACTGCAGTAGTGGTTTATTGAGGCACAGAAGAGAGTGTGAATGCTGAATTACACAGCAACTCAGGAGGGAAAAAAAAGAAAATCCATAATAGGTTTCCCCTCCCAAGCAATCGGGGTGGAAATAGGCTTTTTGGCAAACAGACTAAACCACAAATGGATTCAGCGGCAGCATTTTCCATCTCACTGCTTTGTCAGCAGGCACACCTTCCTCAGCTCCTCACAGTGTTTTAACAAGCATGGGGGCAGGGGGAACCCTGCACAACAAACCCACAATAAGGGCAAGAAGAAAAGAGAAAGAGACTGCTCTGGTTTGGGGATTAGAGCCTGCTCTGTACCTCTGGCAGCTAATTGCATCTCTGCAGAGCTTTGCCTTTCCTGTCTCCACCCTGCACTTTGAAGCAGTGTCTCTACATCCCTCCCAGGTAGCACATCCTCGCTGCGACCTTCTTCTGCATGCTAACCTCTGAAATCCTGGAACAAAGCCGGGCAAAGTCTTAAAATAGCCCTTCAGATGGCCAAAAAAGGGCTCCGAAAAACTTCCTCCTACACCCCTCCCCATTCTAGTTCATTTACTCTTTGGCTCAGCAATGTTTTTCTCTGACAAAAGTTCATAACGTGCAACATAATGAAGACTCTGATTGAGAAAACAGTTATTAAGAAAGCACAGCTTCTGTATTTTCTCACTAGCTCTTTTGGGGAGTGGTTGCAGGTCAGAATTTGTCAGTACATATAGGAGTTTATCTCCCATAAAAGTAAATTATTCCCACTGCCTATGGAAGAGCCCAAAGTACAAGGCTGTTGTTACTACAGCAGGAGATTCCTCCTTCTCCTTTGCTACCAGCCTGGATACACCATGTCTGAGCAAGAATTTTAAAGAAATAACCACACCAAACCCCACATTTTCTATTCTGGGTTTCACAGCCAGATGGGGGCGGGGGATGGGGGGAGGTACAGGGGGGTGGAACCTACATCGGGGATTCAGCAAATTCGTCCTGGTGTGGTGGGCTGTACAAATTATTTTTTCCTAAGATAAGTAGGTCTTACTTTTGTACTGATCTTTGCTCAAATAGTTGAGCTATGTTTCTATGTTACATTTAACAGAATGGTACAAAAAAGGGGGGAAAGCATTGTCATCTAGTGGGTAATAGGCACTAATCCAAAGATGGAATAATTGTGGGTGTCAGTTTAATCTCATCTATATGGTGTAACCCACATGAACAAACGAAGGACATAAAGCCACAGAGAGGTGATCCAGTCTTGAAGAGCAGAGCCCAGAAACAGAACTGCATCACAGCTACTTAAACCACCTTTTCCTTTCCACAAGGAAATATTTAACAGGTCTTGGACCAACCCAAGTCTTTGGTTTAAGGTTTTTCTTATACAGAAAAGAAAGTGGAGGAGAAACGGGAGCAATGCTCTATAGCTTCTCAGAACATTACACCAGTTTGACCACTGCTGAACGATCATTGCAAGATGGGGCTCAAGCAATGTGATGCAAGCAAGCTTATTTAACAGCCATGGTTATTCCTCTTATCTTTGCTTTGCACCTCTAAGCAGTAAAACAATTATTAAGCAAAATAAGCCACTGCTGTGTGTTTAAGCATTTTCCCATTTTACACTGACAGCAATTTTGCAACTGTTACTCTGGTACTTTGGTCTGTCAGAAGCATGATTCCTGAGCCCACAATAACCCAGCTCCTATGACCTTACATACTGGAAAATTAAGATTACATTGAGATTTAAATATACATGATGCAAGAAATGTTATTAATTTCAATGTTATTGTTTCTTATGCAATTCTGTGATCATCTTCTGAGCTTACAGTAATGCCTTTTGTTTAAAACCAGCAGATTTCAGTAGTCTTGGCAACATCCAATGTTTTTTCCTCTCAGACCGTGGCAGAGTTGAACTGAACCAGCAGTGTGTGGAAAGCCTTTTCTAGTAACACTAGGAAGGTCTGTAGAACGCAGACTTGCTATAAAAATGCAGTTAATTTCCAATTCTTGTCACCGCAAATAGAACCATTTAAAATGTGAAGCCATGCAAATAGCTTTTCAGCTGAGAGTAAAGCAGTTCCATGAGCCAAGGAAGAATCCCTTCAACATGGGATGTGGGATAGATTTTCTAGTCCAATGACAGTAATTAAAATTATGATCTCAGCAGATATTTCTTGACTTAACTGATGCTAACGTTTCATGCTGGGAGAACGCATTATCAATCTAGCAAGACCTGCTCTCCAGGCTTCCAGCTCTGTATTTGATTAAGCCAGTGAATCTGGCTTTACACAAGGAGATCCACTATCTCACTACTCATTATCTTATCAAACCAGATTATCAAACAATGGGTAGCTCCTGGACAAACACCAGGATTCCCCATCACAGAACAACCCATACTGGTCACGGCACGCACTCCATCTATTTCACAGACTCTCAATTGATGGTTTAACAATGAATGTGTATTCCAGTGACACCACTAACATCTAAGAAAAAATGTAAGTATTCCCACAATAAAGACTAGGAAAACTGTGTTTTAATTACAAAGCAAGAAAACAATGTGACAGAAAGTATGTATTTACAATACAGCAAAAAAATATTGAAGCTGTTTCTTATTTTGTGCCCTCAAAGTTTTCTGGTTTGAATGTATACGAAAAGGACAGAAACAGAAGTCAAAGTAATGTGAAACTGATTGTATGTGGAAGACAAGCATTCTTCTGGTTGAGTTATGGAACAATTCTGTGTATGGGCAGGGATGGGATGCTCTCATTTTGCTCACTGAAAGCCACACCTAGCACAACTGCATTTACTTTAAAACAAACACCAAGCCTTTTCAATTTATTCACCTGAAGAATGATCAAGTAATAGCTTTGTCAAACTACAGCCGGACACTGCAGAAGAGCAGGCTTCCCCTGGCACATTAAACCTCATGTTTCAGCAGTTGTGCTTAAAAATAACCACTGCATTCACTCAATTCCCTCATTGTTTATGCTGCTCAGAGTACTCATGATTTTGAGAGAAGTTTGTATTTAATAGCTGGATCTTCATACTCAGCAATTTTGTAGTGTTTGCCACAGACCTACCGCTGATTCTGATTGCCTGAGGAGAAAGCAGCAGCATCTACTGCTTCCAACAGTCCTGCACCAGAAATAACTCATCAATTACAATAGAGCTGTTACTCCAGCTTAGTCCATGCTCCAATAAGGAACTGGAAGTGGAGAACAGCACTTGGGGAAATCATGGAGATTTGGGGTGCCTAGCTGGAGCACAGGCAGTTCGCTGTATGAGAGCGACGTCTCGTCCCACTGTGCTCCCGACACAAACAGGATGCACCACTGCTACTCAAAGAGCTCCACAGAGAGATGCACCAAGAGTCTGATCAAGTGTCTGCACCTAGGTCAAAATTTAGTTGTAAACCAAGTAAGATCTACCCAAAGGCAACAGAGAACTGACTATGTGCATTTTGATAGAAGATTTTCAGCCTTGGAATGCTGGAATCCTTTCTGGGAAAGGTGGAATACATCTGAAACACCAACTAGCTTGGAAATTACCTGTATCCTGCTAGCTGATGTGACCCTGAGTGATGGGACTCCATCAAAGCTCACAGCAACTCCTTAAAGCTGTGAGACTCCTGCTTTTGGCTCTACAAACTCCAACTCAGTCCCTGAGGTCCTGCCCAGGCCAAAAATTATTATGGATGCTCTCTATGAAACATGCCTTCCATCAAGGGCTTTTTCCCCATACTAACATCACAGTTTGGTAACAGATTAGACAAGGTATCAGAGCTAATCATGAGAGAACTTCAAAAAGCTCTGCAATGTGTGGGGAGTTCAGATAAGCATGTAAGAAAATTCACATGCTTATCAAACCTTCAGCTTTGCATCCTCAAAAAGAAGAAATCCAAAGCACGACGTGGAAAAGTGTTGCAGATCTTAAAAGTTTTGCTTTGACTGCAGTTCTGGAAATGGGGGAATGCTGGGGAATTTGGCACACTAATGCAGCTTGCTCCAGAAACACATGCTTGTATTTTTAAGAAATAGTTATGGCTTCTATTCAATTGTAATGGTGACATGAAAATTAACTTCTAAGCTGGAGAAAACATCTACATTTAATAGAATCCTTTTACTCCACCCTACCTCATGTACTCACTTTCTCAGAATTCAATAACACCTCCAGGACACAATAGATTTAAAAACAAATTTTGAGATAAGTTGGAATATAAGGAGGCATTTATCATGTTGTAGCAGTAAATGCTAATAGCTGCTGCTAAAAATAAGTTTGAGAAGGGGTATTAAATGCGATTAAATATTTAATCCCTTACAGTTAGGCTTCAGACATGACTTATTAGGAAAGAGATCACGTTTTCCATCCCAGAAAAGATTTCCTGCACACTCCACAGAAGATTTCTTCCAATGTTTGGTGCTCCCCACGGTTATGATACTACAGTAGCATCTCACCTTGAATATACTGTTTTCTATACACTTACCTATGCTAAAGATGGTTTTTTTGAAGTTATAATAAATGCAAATACATCAAACAAAACCTGCTTAGCAATTTTAGACTTAAATTCTTGGGGCTGGTAGACATACTTCTAAAAAAAAATTCCATTCCCTTTTCTTTTTTAAGATTTTCTTCTCTCCATTATTCTGTGATTTTTGTCATGGCACACCAGATCATTTTGGGTAACACAGACATTGAGAAGAGCTGCAGAGACAACAGCTTCCTTCTCACATCATCTCTGAATGTCTGGCTCTGCTCAGTTCTCAGCTCCAGGAATCAGGGGCCTGTTCCTTCTCTCCAAAATTGTTTTAGATTTTATTTCTTTGTAATGTTATGCAGAAATCTGGTGACTCTATCTGTGTGGTATTAGGTTCTCTATAAATATAGAGGTATGCAGAAACTAGCACAAAGTCAACACTGAAGAAAACTGACGTAACCAATGTATACACACAAGTGCTGTTTTAAGTTTCTAACTGAAACTTCTATCTTCATTTTAATCATAATGGAATATGGCAAAAACTGATGTAATACCTGTAGTTATCACATTACCAAAGTGCTAAGCCACTTCCTTAAATTAGCTCTTCAGAGCTCCCACACAGGGGTCTTGGAGGCAGCTCCAGTTGTACGCTTCAAAAAGCAGCATATGGGAATCAACAGTTTGAGTTAGTGGTCTGTAGTATTTTTTGGTAGCAGAAAATCACTGTCAGACCTCAAAACAGTTGCCTGAGTATGAGGGGTGAACTGAACCACTGGAAATGGCATTGTTCAGCACAGCAGCATGGAGAGGAACAGACTCCTTCCCATGCCATGGATGGGAACAGGCTCCTCCCTCTGATCCCCCGGAGCACCAGCAGGCCATACTTGAGCTCTCAACACCTTCGTAATTAAGCCCTGGAAACGACTGCCAAACTTGGGGATCTGAGTCACCTCAGGAAAATAAGATACCAGGTTCATTTCAGATACCTCAGGGAGGAAAAGAGGTGGCGTAATTGCAGTTCCTTTCATATCTTAATTAATGATACATAGTAGAAAATCTTGGGAAGTTTGGTTTGTAAGATTAGATCCAGCTCAAAAGACCCTTCTATAAGCAAGGAACAGCATCCAAACAGGCTGAATTCCTTAAGTGCTTACCTCAGGCTCCAACATGACTAGAATTTCATGTCCCCAAATCCTAAAAATCCCGAGGAAAAAAAAAAATCATCCAAGAAGACTCTGAACTAGATGTTCTGCATAGTTCATTTTGTCAGTAAACTGAATTATTCAGCTTTCATTACCATTAAACCTCAAAACAGCACCTGACTTTCAGCAGTACAGACTTAATTACTTTTTGTATGTGAGGATCCTATTCCAAACGAGCAAAGTGAGCCACAAATTGCTGGCAATATCCTCACCACTACAGAGGAGTTCCTACGCGTACTCAAATCTCATTGTGGGTGGAAACCTTACTCATACCGTTGTCCCACCCAGATACACAGGCTAACAAGCCTCGGTCCTGCCCAGCAAAAACAACCAGCCCAATGAGACAATGTGTTTGGAACATTGCATGCAAGACTTAGGAATTAAATCAGTTTTCCTCATGTAAGAAGTAAGGAAGTAATTCCACTCTGTTGTTTAAGCTCTGGTTTTAACAGGAAAGCTGTGACCTTAACTGAACCACTCCAGGAGTACCCAATTCTCAGATATTAACTGTGAAGTATTGTCAGCAGAATCGCAACATCTCCTCGAAAACTGTCCCTGCATTGTGTGCCCAGCACACCCAGGTACTGCTGTAACTACACTGCTGACTGCAGGGTTTCTGGCTCAGTTTGCAGATTGTGGCTGTTTCATCCTCTGTTTCTCTACTCGTCTTTCTCCAACAAAGCTGATGATGTTTTAGGTGATGCAGAAGCTTCTGTCAAACTTCTGCCAGCTAGGAATAAGACAGAAGATGACTGTCGAAGAAGCCAGAATGCAAACTCAGCAAAGCATCCCCCCATCCTGCATCCCTCCTTCCCTCTCAGCTCTCAAGTGTTCATAAACCCAGATAGGTCCCTCCCTCACAAGTCTTAAACACCTTAAATCATCATCAGTAACAAGGACTTTCGGGATATTGTTTCTATCTTGCATCTGGCTGTTAGCTACCAGGCTCAATATTACACTCAGGGTGGGGGAAGACAACAAAACCAGGGAAGAAAACTACCCTGTCACCACCTCCTGCTTAGCATTCCTTCAGACTATGTGCTCTGTGATCTTCAGCCCAGATTCCAACATGACTACACTGGTAGAAGTTTATCCTGGAAGTATTATGTCCACAGGGAAAGTGATTTAAGGGCATTTGGGCACAGATCACATGAGAGGAAAAAAAAAGTAAATATGGTCATTTGCTCAACTTATCTTTGCAGTCATAGAACTCAGCTGCTGCAGACCCAAAAGCAACAAACCAGCTCATCAAGTTAACTGAGAGAACAAAGCTCTAGCACTTCTTCTGTACTCAGATTAGAAAGAAGCCTTTATGATTCCAGATAACCTGAAATCTTCAGGCTGGGCAGCAAAACAGGCATCTATCTAAACAGACATTTTATACATGTTTGTATACATACAAATATACATTTAAAGCATATAGATCATCTATGCTAAAATTTTGCACAAACAATTCCAACCAGTTAATGTGTTCTGAGTATTTAGAACATTAGAGACCCAGTGGAAAAGGAGAATGGAAGTACAGAAAACAGAATTTTAGATGAGGTCACTAACCAAAGCATACCACCACTGGGCACATCAGAATTAGGGATGAGGGATGCTGTATTTGCCATTTCATGCAGTGCCGTACGAGGCGTTGAAGCACACCTCACAGCACACAGGGAGCTAACCTCTGCTGTGACAGTGCTCCCACAGATCTTTCAGATCTCAGATAGCAACAAACCACCATCAAAATCAGCACCGTAGTGCTACACTCAATCTGAAACTAACAGGAATCACAGGAATTCAGACTGCTGATGTAACGGAGAACCACCAAACCACACAGGGGCTGCAGAGTTGTAGCTCTACTTGTACGATGCACGTGAAAAATACGCCATCAGAAGTACTGGTAGTTCTTCCCATCTTAATGTACAAGTTTAAACCGAGTACTATAAAAGAGGGGTGATATCCTGAAGTACACAGAGATGTGGATGTACTTCACTAAGAAGAGTTCTGGCTTCTACACAGTTAGCGTGCAGACAGACAAAATAAATATTGCCCACTGAAGTTACATGGAACTACGATCCAATACTGTCATGCATTATGCAAGTCTCTATACGTACAACCGGTAGAGATCAGATCAAATTCTAGCAGATCACCTCCAGGGAGAGCCCTCAGTTTAGGCCAAATGGAACAACAGGCACAGAGGAACTCTGCGTTTGCTTTTCAGCTGGTACTTTCTAGCACCAAGTCGGATAGCTCTGAGGAAATCCACACCTTGTCTACAGCAGGCAAATCCCGAGCTCCCAAGTTCAGAGTACCCGGCTGGGTTGGCTCCCAGATCACACTACTGTCTCAGGCTGTGCAAAGGTTGCCTGAAGCCATCAGATGGGTATGTTAAAACAGTAAGAGAAAGAGCAGGAAACTTAGAGTTGTAAAAGGCACTAAAAGGTAGGCTGTTACAAGGATTAGGGATTAAAACAGATTAAAATAGTACACAAAGAGTTACTCAATACCCAGAGGATGAGAAGACAGAAGCTGTAAGGGCTAAAAAGACACTTATAGATACTTGCAGTCTTGAAGCAGTCAAAGACACCATTAGGTTCATCTACAGCTGTCAATGGGTATCTGTTCTAGCAGCTGCAGTCTGTCCCTATATGGCCAACAGGGCAAGACTTACATTTGGGAGGCAGAGCAGCACGTTTCAGTTTTAACATTTTAAGAAATACTCAGTAAGATTATCTTCATGTTTTGAACATATAATGCTCAGAGAATGAGATTTGAAAATAATCAGCTTACAGGGAAGATCAGCTTCTCTGTGAAAGACCTTACAGATAACAAGGACTTTATGTTTTCTTAGCAGGCAAAGAATTCAGCATCATCTCTAAATTTTGCTTCCAGTACTCCCTTTGGGGTTACAAAAGCAGCCCTACTTTCCCTATGCTGATTAGAACTTGCTAGAGAGATAAAACCACCCAAATTTGACATTCTTTTTTGTGAGAAGTTTAGCTTTCAAAGACAAAATCTACAATATCAGCTGTCTCAAGAGGGTGAGGTGAAGATCCCAGCCTCTCCAAACCAGTTAGCGTTACCATGATCCCCAAGTCTGCCATCCTTCTAGTCGCACCCCAGTCTTATTTCAAGAGACACAACTACTTCTCAGCTGACAACCTGAAGCTGCAAACACCAGATAAAGCAGAACTCCCTCCATTGTACACAGCCCCCTTTGGAACAGGTATGTGGACTAAGCGATTTTGAGACTTCTTCCTGCACCAGTTTTTCAGTAATTTGTACATTCTGCCTCAGCAGACCAGAATGCTATTTTCCCACACGAACAGCTCTGGCTTGATTCATGTGCTGTGTTTGAGCAAAACAAAGCAGTGAAAAAGATAAAAATCTAAGACAACTGGCTTTTCAAACAAAACCAGAAAACACTACTCATTCAGGCATGAAGAACTGGCAAGTACCAAAAGGAAGGTTCTTATTACCTAACGTAAATAAAAATCTAAAAAGTTGTGTAGAGATAGAAAAATAGTAGAGGAGACAGTAGGCAGCGAAGGGAGGCTACGCACTGAGCTACATCTGAGGTGCCTTCATAAGATTTTGGGCAGACCAGAGGCATTTGAGTTCAAAACTTTGCCCTTACGCATAAACCTCGGAGCTGCCCCTGGCCCTTACACACTTCACAAAGTGATTCGTTTCACCCAGAGCCCTAACACTGTTCCTCTGTGTACAATCAGGAAAGCAACTGTCTTGATGAGCACTAGTAGTTACAACAAAACCCAAACAAAATTCAGAACAGGCGATATGAGCCTCTAAAGGTCAACTTTAAGAAGTCACTTTTTTTTTTGTCCCCTCTTTAATTTAGAACGATAAAAGGCTACTGATGAAATGTTTGTTTGGGAAGTAGAACTTCAAGGTTTGGTTCTCTCCTCAGCTTGTTATGAGCTTTACAGTCTTATTTAATAAGCCAGAAGTGAGCTGTAAACACAAAGAAATCAACCACTGTTGATACAGCACCCTCTTTTCCTCTCAACAATGCTGTTAGTGACCTTGCCCTTTAACTGGTTCCTGCTGAAAAAATTTCAGAGTGCTGCCATCAGACTTCAGGCCCTAAAGTTATCTCTAGACCAGTGTCTATACAGATACTGATTACACTGCATGGAAAAGATAAATTGGACTGCTTCAGCCATGATACATTTTCTTGTTCACGTAAAAGAATAATCTCTTGTGTTGTTAAGGACAGCAAAGAGATGTAGCCTAGATACTCTCAGAGGATTTTTTGTTTGGCAACAGAAGCATTGTTGATTTTAAATCCAGGCCATTTAAAATCAAAAGTTCAAAGTGCAGGCAGATACTGCACCTGCAAGCACAGGATTTTCTGCCAGTACTTTGAAACAACTTTTAGTCCCTGTTTAAAGAAAATTCCTTCCTGTTGTTTTGTATCAAAGAGTTAATAGGAAGGGTTCATAAATGGTTTTGGTGCTGTCTATCACCAGTTAGCAGGGTGTTTGTGTAGCTGCGGGCAAGCTGAGCACAGGTCCTGAATTCTTTGTGTTCTCCTCACTAATAAGCTGCTACTGCAAAAAATCCAACTGATTATACAGGAAAGACTGTCCCAGAGTCAGCCATAAAACAGACAAGGAAAACCAGAGAAGTCTTTTTCTAGCTTGCTACTTCTAAGCAAAGTGCTTAGGCATATAGCTTCCATGTGCTTTACTGGACAATGAGGCATCTAATGCTTGCCGCTGCATTTAGTACATCTCTGGGCTCTCAGCCTCACCCTCTTCCAGGTACATCAGCAGTTGATAACATAAACCCCATCACTGTGGCTGCACTTATCAACCACTCATTGCCTGGATGGATGATGGCTACTCCAAATGATGTTTCAGACACAGAAAGTTTAAACTTATAGTCCAGACCCAATATATCTGATCAAGAGACTCTTCCCTCTGTGTTAGGATACAGTTTGTTGCATGCTCCTCTTTGGTATAAGCCAGAGCAACAGAAAAAGCTACCTTGTTGAATTTCAACTTGAGAACAAGATGTTCCTGTGTCCTCTTCAAATACTGTTGGCAAATATTCAGACTAGCAAAAGTAGCCCTTCAGCCATCTGCCACATACCCATCTCCCAGCCAAACATTTATACCTTTTTCTGCCACATACCCATCTCCCAGCCAAACATTTCCACCTTTTTCATGACTAAAATGAAAGTTTCTGTCAATTTTTTCCACAGCATTACCTGGAAATGGCCCGAAACACTAAGTAATGGTGGACTCAGATTGTAGCTAAACATATTCAAGTAATAAGTCACTGTAAGAATCTAACAGCATAAGCCCAACTCTTGCACTGTGTGCATAAAAGCTGCACGCTTCCAGACATGCTTTTATGTATGCTTCTGCAGCGAAAAGTCCAGCTGAAGAGCACCCTGAAGTACTGGTAGAGCTGCTACAGCTGAGGACTCTTGTCTTACACAGCTTTGAGAAACAAACCTCTATGAGTTTTTAAAGTTGGCTCTGGACTTCATCTATACCGACCTGATAACTTTGCACTTGACAATTAGAGAAGCACTAAGGCCTTGCTCTTCCTAAAGCACTGATGCTTCAGGTATATACCAGCTGCTTTGGACATGCAGATGTCAGACACTAGCATCTTTTCAAGTACAGGATGCCGCATTCAGCACATCCTTACAAGACACACAAGGATCTGTATTGATGTGGCAGCTTGAAGCCAAGAAATTCAAAGTTAATACAAAAGTAGTAGAATAGCCTTATCCATCTATCTTACTTGAACTTTACTTTCAAATTACCCTTTAAAAGAACTGCTTTATTCAAACACTCCTTTCCCTCCTGTAGCTATTTAAGGTTTATGCTGCCCAGAAACTGCAGCCTTGCATTTCTGCAGCTGAATGTTCTCAGCAGCGAAAATTAACACTGCTAAGATGACACAGATACACACCAAAGTCCCAGAACTGGATGCATGCTGCCTGCTACTCATCTAACATCTGTACTGTTACATGAGTGGCAGGCAGCATGCCTGCCTTTCCCATTTATACCAGGATTGCAAAGTGATGTGCAGTCCTTTGGGAATAAGAGTCACTCTATGAGATACATGGGTGTGAGGGGGAACCAGAGCTCTCTAGGCATCCAGGAGAAAAAACTCACACTAACTTTGGTGGGGCCAAGGACCCTGCCCAGGTCTGGTATCAAAACCCCACAGCCTGGAGGGAGAGAAGGGGAAGAAGCGCAGGAGCCAAGCTTTGCAAGAGGTGGGACAGCTGGAGCCCAGGCACCCCCAGAGGAGGAGAGTTTCAGCAAGCCTTAGGGAAGAGCGGCAGAGGCTCCTGCCGAGGTAAGTACCTTGTAACTGAGCTGAGAGGGACTCTTGATGCTGCTGGTACTTGAGCGCCGTGGCCTCAGCCTTCCTCAGCTGGCCCTGCAGCTCGTAGTAGAGCATCGCCCCGTAGAGGAAGCCGAACACCACAGTCAAGAGCAGGAGGGTCTGGAAAATCCGCTTCTGTTTTCGGGAGCACATCCCGTTGCCCATGTCCCCGGCGGGGTCCCGAGGGCCCCCGCCCCTCACGGCTTAGCAGCGGGCAGCTGGAGGCGGCGGACGACGAGGAGGCGACATCGGAGGCCCCGGGCCCGCGCCGGGAGGAGGAGGCGGGAGGAACGGAGGGAGGGAAGGAGAAAAGGAGGGAGTGGCCGGCCGAGCACCTCAGCCCCTGTGCACCGGCGCGTCGCCCCGGGAGGCTTTCCCGTGCCTGCGGGCCCTGTGCGTCGGAGCGAAGCCGGCGGGACTCTGCGCGGCGCGGGGCGGGCGCCCCA
>VZTU01003005.1:254373-268906 GCA_013400835.1 Zapornia atra | reverse complement strand
TCTCTCTCCTCCCTTCGGGGCGGCAGCGCCGGAGCGCATTGGGTGCCCGCCGCGTCTGTCCGGCCCGCCGGGCGCTCCGCTTCCCTCCGCCCGCCCCTCTCCTCCCGCCCTGCCCAGACCGGCCCGGGGGGCGCCGGGGGGATCGGTGTTTGTGTGAGGGAACGGGGGCGCTGGGTAGAGCTGTGCGCGGCACCGTGTGAGGCGAGGCGCTTGCGGGCGTGGAGGCCCGGGACAGCCGCTGGGACAGAGGGTGACGAGGCTTGTGGCGGCTGGAGGGGCCCGCGGGGGTGGGGGGCTCACGCTGAGAAGGCAGAGGCCCAAAGAGCCCGGGTTCGTATTCCCGGGCACCTGATTTATTTCCGCTTCGTGAGGTTAATTCATTTTTTCCATAGGTCTTTGACAGTGCTCTGCCTTGGGGTGCGGAAAGCACCGAGAGGTGCTGTGCATCCAGGCCAGCGCTGCCCTGTGCCCTCTCCAAAGAGTCCAGCTGGTGAATCCTAGTTCACATCTGTGCTAACCCCCTGCTCCCAAACGCCACATCCCGGCGCGGAAAGGTGAGGCAGGTCAGGAATGTCAGAATTACCCTCACTAGAGCTCTCTCTATTAGTCCTTTTTTTTAACAGAGAAAAAATCAACAACCAAGACTTGAGCTAAACTAGAATAATAAGCAAAAAAAAATTTCAAAGACATACAACAAAGTTATTTTTTCTAAATACGTCTAGCTCATTCTGTGTTTTTCACAAGCATTATTCTGGCCTTAAATGAAAAACTACATCAAAGAGGCTTAAAAAATCTGTTATTCAAATATTATACATGCAGCAGTAATTAATAGCAGTCAGTGCTACAAGCTGGTACGACTTCTATCCAAATGTATTTCAAATTTGTGTTTGTTGTCTTTGAATTTTACAGAATGCCTTGCTCTCTATTTAAGGACCAAAGTGTTCAAAATTATATACCCAGCAAGAAACCGTAATTGCTTTGAAATAGTTATACTGTAAAAAACCCAACGTACTCCTTTCCCTTGCCTTTAAGAAGCTTCCTGAAGTTCTTGGAGTCACATTTAAAAGCTTTTGTTCAAAACCACAAGTGTTTCAAATTGATTTATCTTCATGGAGGTTTATAGGACCCATTTCTTTCACCAAGTAGTCCCAGTGGGTTTCTTAGTATCACCAAAACTCTGGCTTTCCTTCCTATCCCTGACTACTCCTGTCCATTTTTGCATTACCAGACTCCTCAGGCTAAGCTCGGTTAAGCAGAATGACACAATTCTTTATTTCTAGATTGAGACTTTGAAATCACTGAAGATGATTTATACTTCAGTATCACAGCTATTGAATTATTCAGTTTTTTGTGTTTCCACGTGTTGCTTACGTTACCTTTCATAAAACCAGTCCACGCCTTTAGTCTCGATCACTTTGCACTGGAGAACAAGTGACTCACCAGCACTTCCATCCGAATATGGTAGTTGCTTTGGGTTATCATGATGAACAGGCATCATAAATTTAAGAGGACACCGAGCTGACATCTTTAGTTAATAAATTGATTATGTTGTAAATGCACTTTCACCTGCTTGTAGAAATTGGCACTATCGTTAACATGCAGTGAAAAAAAGTAAATTAGCATCTCCTTTTGCTTAATCAAATATTACTTATATTCAGTAATAACTAGTGATATATCTGCTCTTCAGCTCATGTACATTGTGATTCTTCATGAACAAACCAATTAGAGTTGAAATGAGGAATTTACTGGGAGCAAGGGACTATTATGTGAAGCTATTAGGAGAATTTGAATTGGAAGTCCCAAAATAGAAAGGTTTGGACCTAAAAGAGACTGTGATATATTAAAAAGCATTAAATTAGTAGCTAGGAGAGGAATGTTAATTCAACTAATCACTCAATAAATTGCTGATGTGATGAGGAAAGATGGGGGATAAGTGCTTTCCTGTCTGAGCTGTGTTGTGCCATGAGAAGCATGCTTGCACGCTGTAACGGGATTTTGTGGGCAAGCATTTATGCACGCCTATTTATCATCTTCATCTTCATTTCCTAAGCTAATGAGGCTTGTGCAATCAAACCGTCTCTCAGTTTGTGCCTTGTCAGGACAGCAGTTGGCCAACTCATTGGCCAATTTCAGACAGAGTTAACTGGGTATTAGAAATATTGAGTAAAATGAAGTTCCTAAAAATGTTGAGAAATTAGAGGAACAACATATAGAGTATAATTCTGTAAGTTCCCTAACAGAAGGAAAGTCTACACGTGGTCAGACTCCATTGGATAACCAAGAACCTGTTCAGGGGAGAAATGTTCGTTACACCCCATTTCTTTGGGACACAGGTTCTCACCATCAGCCACATCATGTGGGAAGCCTGTCCCCAGTAAGTTTGGGCATCACAGAACTATGTGGTTTTTTGTTTCCTTTGTTTGTTTTCCTCCTCTTAATGTAATTCTCTTGTGTTTTCTTTTATTTTTTAACTGTCAGCTTTACTAAGCTTGATTCCATAATTATTTTATAGCTAGGGATACCAGTTTCTCATAAAAAGGATCATTGAACAGCTTTGGGTTTATCCAGAATGATCCAATGAACACAGCAGTTAAATACATCAGGCAGCAGGTCTTTTTTTATCTTATTTTTTTAGTATATCCTACCAATCAACAGATCAGGGATCCAAAGTGATGGAAATGTACAGTGAAGGTTGTCCCACACAGGTCACAGCCCTTTCATTTGGTTGCCAGAAGTTAAGGAATGTTCTGGCAAGACATGTTATTACCTCTCCAGCTACAAAGTACATTCCAGCTGCAGATGTTTAGGCAAGAATGACCTTTTTGTCCAGTGACTGAAGCTTACAAAGGTGTACAAAGATTGTTTTAACACTCACTGTCATTTATTAGTGGTCAGGAACTGAAGGAATAAAAAGGTTAGACTTGAAGAGGTGAACACTCCGGGGAAAATTGAATTTATCCTTGCCTGAGGTCAGAGTTTGTGATGTTAGGGGAAGTCAAGCTTTTCATAGCTCCCCTACCAGCTGCCTGTGTCTGAGTATCCAGCTTAAGTCATCAGCTCAACTCAGTTTGCTGATGTCCTGATTTGAGGTGAGTTTTAGTCTTGAGAAGAGGAGGCTGAGGGGAGTCCTTATCACCACCTGCAATTACCAGACAGGCGGTTGTGGAGAGGTGGGTGATGGTCTCTTCAGCCAGGTGACGGGAGATGGGACAAGGGGAAATGGTCTCAGGCTGCACCAGGGCAGGGTCAGATCAGATGTTCGGGAAAAAGTCTCCCCTGAAACAGTTGTTGGGATGTGGAACAGGCTGCCCAGGGAGGGCGTTGAATCTCCGACCCTGGATGTGTTTAACAGACGGGTAGATGAGGTACTTAGGCACATGGTTTAGCATAGGACAGGAATGGTTGGACTCAGTCTTAAAGGTCTTTTCCAACCTAGTGATTCTGTGTGATTCTGTGACAAGTAGGGCTGTGTTTTAATGTAGAAAGAGTTATGTTACTTTATGTCTGAAAAAAACACCAAACATAGGATATCCCAGACTGGACAATCAAAGTTAACACAGCTTTTTTCTGGTGCCTCAGTTCTGGCTGTAGAACAGTAGATGATGGTGGACGTCTACCTCATGGATGTATATAAAGTCACATTTTTCTGAATCACTCAGCATTCATGGCAGGAATGGGGATAAAACACTGGTAAGAAAATTCTGCATAGGCACATGGAATAATTGAAACGTGGGGAGAAAATGCAGTTACTCATGGAGATGAGTAAGGATGCTACACCCTGAGTATTTTGTTTCTGGTGCTTCCTGACTTAAATAGTCTTGTCATTTTACTGACTCCAAAACATTATCCTTTGTAAATAATTAATGCAGGTAAGCAGATCCACTAAAGTGCACAGTTGTTTTAATAGGAGTAGGAAGTAATAGTGCTGTGTATGCCACAGATCTGCAGATTCACTACACCCGTGACACGTATAGGGCACCCTTGGAATTGCCATATGTTGTGTCATTGCTGTACAGTCACCACAGGCAAACTTCAAGGGGTGGTATTCAAACATGCCCTGAAGTGTCGGAGCTGTTGGCTGCCTAACAAGGCAGGACAGCTTCTAAGAAACACAGGAATTTGATCAGCCTTTTGTGACAATCCCCAGAAAAAAACTCATACCATTACCTGATCCTTTGTTCTTAACATGACAGCTACCATCAAAACTGATACTAAACACTTAAACCAAATATTAGGATCCCAAATCATTTAAATACCGTGTTAAATCATGAATTGACTTCAAACAGTGGTCAGATGATCCACCTTGTAAGAGACTTGCAATTGGAAACCCCTGTGCTCCTGAGGGCTGGGGTTTTACAAAAAAGAATAATAATAATGTTGGAGTGCTAATGATAACACAAATGCCCTTGCAATTAAAGGGCTGGGTATCTGAGCCCTGAGGCTGTTACCTAACAGCGTGCGTGTTCTATTTGCACAGGAGTGCTCCCAGACAGGGATCTGTGTGTTTTGTTTCTGCCTGTTGTGTTTATACTACACATCCCTCGGAACCACTAAGTGAAATGCAAACACAACAATAATGCTCAGTCTGCCCCACGGGTGGGTCTGTTCTGTGGTAGGAGCAACAACAGAGACAAGACCCGGGGCTGTGCCTGCCATGAGGTGGGAACAGGAGCACCGTGGACCCTGGTGGTTTTTCTGCATGGTAAAGTGTCTGGGAATCCAGTGTCCTGACTGAAAAATTTTGTGAGGGAAGGGGGCTTCCCCATTTACTGTTTCAAAAGCTAGCAGTTGCATTCCATATTTTATGAGTTTGAGGAAAATGTTGAACTTGGGAACACTGACTACAGACATTGTTTTTTCTGATACATAGAATAATCCCCAGTGATTACATTTTCCTGGTGCATTTCCCATTGGGCTGTCCGGTCTGGAGGCCACGGCAGATGGAGGAGTAAATAGGTCAGTGAATTTTGAATTGTTCCACCCCCTGCTTTTTCCAGTCTTGTCAAACTTGTCTATTTTTTTACAGTCTTTTGGTTTTCCAGCATCTGAATAAAAGCCAGGGTCTGATATCCTACAGCTATAAAGCTGCCTGGCCTTCCAGGAAAGAGAAACCTCATCTTCATAATTGTTTCCATTATCGTTGCTCTGTAAGATAAAGTAGTAACTGATGAACTACTGTAAATTTCATTGATGTTTGTACCTGTAATATCTTTCTGATTGTTCTAAGGACTTGAAAATGGGACTTTAAGCAGTTTGGGAAGAGCTGTTTGCTTTGTAGAGTTAACTCAAGGAGAGAAGACAAGCAATCAGGATGGTATGTATAAATCTGAAGAAATGGAAATAAAGAACTTTTAATAAGATTAAAATGAGCTCAGGACTTTAACAGCCATATTCACATTAATTTTCATTTTCATGAGACTGCCATCTCTGTCACTGATATTCTTATGGCCTGCCAGACTCAGAACTAGAAACTGCTCTTCCAATCAGTTGCAGGGTTATCCCTGGATTGTAGTTTTGTTTTAATTTTAGTTATTTACTTCTGCCTTTTGTGCTGCTCTTATACACCAGGAAAATGTG
This sequence comes from Zapornia atra, assembly GCA_013400835.1. Classification (NCBI taxonomy): domain Eukaryota; kingdom Metazoa; phylum Chordata; class Aves; order Gruiformes; family Rallidae; genus Zapornia; species Zapornia atra. Next base: position 263,329 of record VZTU01003005.1, on the reverse strand, counting down.
TGCAGGCTTCTCTCACAAAGCACAGCTATCTGTCCTAATTGTTAGTCTTGGAAGTGCTTTACTGTTGCATTACAAAATAAAATTAGTTCCAGTGCAAAGGAATTTTACACATTTGTCTGGGCATATAAAATAGCATAGAGGAGTGGAGAAAATAGCTGAAAATGGCTGTCAGAAAAATGCTAAGCTCTTCTCCTGAAAGATTTGTAACGTTTTGTGTTTGTAGTGTCACTGCTGGACTCAGGAAGAGTGGTTGTGCTTAAACACATCCGTACTGGTTTGCAGTGTCCAGGCCTCAATTTGTAAAAGGCTATCTGGGAACTCACAGAGCTCCTGCTAAAGGAAAGAAGTCATTCATTCAAGTGAAAACCCTGTTCATTCATTGCGTTTCAGAGAATTCTGCAATGTCCCCAATTTTTTTCCCTTAGTCTTTAGCATTTTGTTGTGTGATGGGGTTGTTTTGCTTGGGGTTTTTGGTCAGTGTTTACTTTTTGTGCAACTACTTGTCTTATAGCTCAAATGCCTTGAAGAATTTGTGTGAAATACTTCTTTACCATGTGAGCTGCTGCAGGATTAACAAGGTTGTGGTTTTTTGCTCAATGCCCATGGCCGGACACCTTAGCAGGCATGACGATCCCAGTCCCCAGGTCTGCAAACCTTTTCTCCCTGTCACCAATACAAGTGCAGCTCTTCCCTGTGTTTTAAATCACTCCTCTTTGTGCACTGTGAGTATTTTATGTCTGAGATATCCAAACCTACGTCAGTTCTATTGGTGAGAATTACTATGGACCACTTCCCGTTGGGAGACTTCTTATTATTCTTTCTAATGTTTGCTGCCAAATCCTCATTGAGCCACATTTTGCCTGATTCAGTTTCTGTTTGAGTTCCCTTAGAAGAGTTTTGTGTAGGAATCTCTCCCCCTCCTCCCCTTTACCAGTAGATAAATGCCTGCTTCAAGCTCTCTGCCACTGGATCACTGCCCCAGCAGTTTTCCCCACAGCCTGTTTGTCCAGCTCGTCGGTCTGTCAGGGATAACAGGTGTTCTTGAGGAGGTTAGGTTTATTGTACATGCACATGTAAGTGAGCATGATGAAATAAAGGACCACTAAGGACTGTTGCATTGAAGGTGATCCTGAAAGAAGCATTGGTTATACCCGTAAGGTTGAGCTAGCTGCAGAGATTGGAAATGGATCTTTTTGTCAGTGAAAAAGCATAGCTTGTCTTTCGGCTTGGATCTGTGCAGCGCTGTACGGACAAGAAGAAAGATCCCAGGGCCTGTTTGGTTTTGTAGTTACTGAACCCGATGAGCTCAGCGTTTGGAAATGCTGTAAAAAGGGAGGAAAGCAAAGGGAAATGCATTGCCGGGTGGAGAGAAGAATGTCAGAGAGCCGGTGCCACCTAGTGGGAGCTCCCCAGAAGGTTGAGTAGAACCAGGCTGCTGCTTCGCACCATGAAGTTTCGTAGAGATGCGGTCATGAATAAATAATTGACGCGGGTGTGGGTGCTCAGCAGCATCGATAAGCAAGGCAGGGACTGTATGGGGTGAAGGCAACGGCTGGTGGAGCTGAAAAAAGTAAAGATAATTAAATCTCTGGTACAGCTCTGGTACAGGGGGACTTGTGTCTTTTAGAGTTAGGTAACAACCAAAAAAAAAACCCCAAACAGCACTGCACAGTCGGTGCAGAGGAGCTCTCTGCCTCTGACACGACACAAACTAACTGGAGTATTGCTCTGAGAGGTTAGGGAGAGACATGAGACCACGTGTGACTGCATGATTTATTAATCATACCTGAATTGGAAGTGCTTTGAGGCAATGGAGCTCATAAAGTTTTACAACCATTTACACAGCACTTTACACTGTGAATAAAGAAGTGCTATGGCTGCTGTTAAGAACCTTGGTATGGAATACTGTGTGATAAATAATGAGCCTTGAGAGTAAAACCTACTGGTCTATGTTATCAGACATTGTTGTGTTCATAGAATCTTAGAATCGTAGACTAGTCTGGGTTGGAAGGGACCCCAAGGATCACAGAGCTCTAACCCCCCTGCCACAGGCAGGGCCACCAACCTCAGGCCTGGATCTACACCAGGTTGCCCAGGGCCCCATCCAACCTGGCCTTGAACACCTCCAGGGACGGGGCATCCACCACCTCTCTGGGCAGCCTGTTCCAGCACCTCACCACTCTCTCTGTAAAGAACTTCCCCCTAATATCTAATCTAAACTGTCCTTCCTTTAGCTTCAATCCATCCCCCTTGTCCTGCCATTATCTACCCTTTTAAAAGGAGGTATCTGGCCATGCTGATGAACAGCCTTCAAGAGGCATGAAGCCCATCTCAATGGATTATTTTTTGTTGTTGTTTCATTTTTAAAAGTATTTATTTCATTCCGTTTCCTTCAGAGATGATGCTGTAATCAGCCAAAGGTGCTGTGTTTGTGTGTTGTTCTCTTTAAAACCTTGCAATTCATTGTTTGTTTCAAGCAGGCTCATCTGAAGGCAGCAGGCTCAACTGTTTATTACATTCCTGAAAGTTTCATGCAAATAGACGGCTGGGTAGAGGAGAGCAAGTCAGGAGGGAGAGGCTGAAATGTGGTATCAACTAGCATCTAATAACATGGAAAAATACTTTATAAATACTGGAAGCCCAGGAAAAGCGACTGCTACTTTTCATAGTAAACTATAAACCAGACAACTTTCAAAGATAAGCTTCTGTTGGAACTATTTGTTTAGGCAAAAGTAGGAGAAAACTGGTAGTAAAACAGGAATGTGAACAGGATTAGGGTATTCAGCAGAGTCGGTGGTTTTACTCCTGATTACACCCTCTGAAGTGGAATCACATTGCTGGAGTAGAATCATCATCACAGCTCAGCAGGCTGCCTGGTACCACCGCTTAATGCTGCAGAAGTTCTTAGCTGGAATGCATTTATATCCTGGCAGAAACACAAGGACACTGTCTCACCTAGATTTCTCTTGCTGGTTCCTAACAGAATATCCCAGCATACTGTAAACATAGACTTGGGATTTTCAGAGTTGTGTTTACCTTAACTCGGACGATGCCCAAGTAGGACAGGAGGAGAGAGGAGATACCAGCAACCCAGCAGCCTGGATCGTTGGTGACAGTCTGTGCATCTCAGTGAATAGCCCAAATCCCCCCAGCTTGGGAACCTGATTCTCTGTTGGTTTCTTTGGATACTTAATACTTTTTGGAACCTACCCTGACTCGCTAGAAGGCTAGGACGTGAGATTTTGTAGGACCAGTTGTACATGCACATTGTTTCTAGCATGTTGTTGTTCTATTATCTACTCTTCAAAAGGAACGTCCTTTTCAAATGGCCCCACAGAAGTTCCTGGATTTAAAAATAGCAGCCATCAAGAGCCTGCATTCTCCTTTTGGCTTTTCTTTGTACATATTGCATGACTCAAGAAAACATCTGAACGTATAGGGAGGAAGTGACACAGACATATTGCTCATGATGAGAGCACTAAGCAAATGGGAAACAGAAAACAAATTTGGCAGAAGAGGTAAGGAAGATTAAAGTACATCTGGAGCAGAGCTGTGTTATTCCAAGGGGTAAAATAACCAAAACAATTGGAAACAAAAATGTATTATTGGATGTTTTAGCATTCAAATGCCAGCAATGAGGAGAGTGAATTTGCCAAATTTTGGTAAAATAATATTTTAGTGTGGTGAGCTTTCCACAGTGACTCAGGTAAACTTCTTTGTTGCTGAAAATGAAGTAGTTTTATCTGTAAAGTGCCTCAAAGAATGGAGAAGGCTGCTGCACTGAAGCAACATGGCTTTTGAGTTTGTAGAGTGCCTGTAGAATGAACACGCTGCTACGAAGCCGATGTTTTTCTCCAGTTTCAGATGGCAGAAATGTCTTAATCTGAAGGTTAGAGTGAGGTGAAATAATTCCTGACCTCCAACTCTTAAGAATGGTTGGTTGAAAGTGCAATTCCTAATGAAATCAAGTATGATATATATTTACCTAAGGTCTTCCCCTCTCAGAAGAGGAGCAGACTATGTAATACATATTATGTATATTAAAAACAAAGACCTGAATTCCTACAGACAGTTTTCTGGGTGACATACTGGTTCTATTAAAGTCAACATCAGATTACTGAACGTAGCATGCTCACGATTTCACTTTTACTTTCTTTGGACTTCACAACTGAATATGTGATTACTTTGTTTTGACTTGACTTATAACCCAATGCATGACTAATGCTGATAGGCAGCGATAAAACTTCCTCTTAGAGTAAATCCCAGAAACTCTTCGTAATTTTATTGTCAATTTGGACTCACACCAATGTTACAGTGGAGAATTTTTTCATCTTTATTTCCACAGTAAAAATAAGAGGCCCCAGCTGAAATATGACAGCCAGACTGTGTTTTGGAGCAGCTTAGGGCCAGGGCCAGACCTGTATTCTGCAGTCTGAATCTTTTTCTAATTAAAATACACTTGATCTACTGTTACAGCATTGAAGAGCTTTTGAAGTCAGACTCTCACTTTTGCACTTTTGCAGGGTATTTTGAGGAAAGACAGTTGTCTCCGTTTTGGGGCAAAGAAATGATGTTTGGTTAAAAGATTATAGAAAGCGTGGACTAGATCACATTTTAAGTTTCATACCCCACTTTGAGTTGTTCTTCCTAAAAGCCTGAATTTTTTACTGCATTTATCACAAGGGTATTTGGAGATGTATTAGGTTTCAAAGTGGGCTTACTGAACTTTCTGAATCTGTCTCTTTTTTTCCTCAGGTCAGAGCATGCTGTCTTTTAGGGCTCTGTTCATGTGTTTCAGTGCAAGTATTGAAACTAGTTCAAGAAGGAGGTTTTATATGATTTTCTGGAGACACGAAGCCTCGGGATCAGCCAGGATTACCCATCCTCTTTGGATACACCACTTATATCCAAATATACCCATATTTCTCTAAATATCAAAGGCACACAGCCTGGTCTGAAACAAAGTTGGGTTTTTTTAACTGGAAAATAAATTTCCATTTTTTGAGTGGGAATTATGGCATCTGGGGTATTTTACTTCAAAACAGGTTCCTCTCCTTATTTGAAGAGAACAGCTAAAACCTTGACTTTAACTTCACACTGCTAGCAATATATGTTTTGGAGCTCACCTCAAAACCCATGCAGACACATCATGTTAGCTCATTTGTGTGTGATGCAGCACCCAGTTGAACTCTTGAAGGTTCGCAGTGGCTCGATGACGTTCTGTAATGTCACTTTTGGGGAAAACAGTGGTGCCAGAAAAGCAGGATTTGGTCTAAACTTGTTTGGTGTATTAACTACGTTCTCAGGCACACTAGTACTCCCACAAATTGCTTGGTGAATGTAGGCCTGGAAACTTGGCTGGGTAGTGGAGTGCTCTGGATGGCTGATGTGCATGTATGGAAACTACAGCATCCACCCAGTTGTTACATTGGGTTTTGTCAGAGGGCCAAAGCACAACAGGGCACACAGACACCTGGTTCCTGAGAGAGAGAGTAGTCTGCCCTGAACACCTCTCTGTCTCTGTCTTCTCAGTTCAGATCCTCAGAGAGAACCTAGAAGTTGCTTCAAAAGCTAACCTGGAATATGATCCCTTCCTGGTTGCTTTTAAGGCCGTTACAGGTTTTCTCATTCTGTGTCTTCTTTTAAGTTCTCACTGTCCCAAAGTACTGCTCCTTCTCCTTCTGCTGCCACAAGGTCAAAGGAACTTGACTTTTTTATTGTATTAGCCTAACCCTAACATTCTTTTCTCTTCCCAAAGTGCCAGCACCCTCTTTCTCACGGTAAGCCATTAAAGCAGTTAGGTAACCCCCTACGTTGGCGTAGGCAGCCCAGAGGTTGGTTTCTCTGGCTTAGCACCTGAAGAAAATGGAAGACATGCAAGAAGTGGAGCTCAGTTAAATAAGAAGCAGTAAAGAAGCAAACACATAGATATAATTTGCCTTCTAAAAGACGTATGTAGAGTATCCTCTGACGATGAACCTATAAGTGGCGTACATCCAATATTTTTAGTTTGTGCAGGATTTCTTCTGGCATTACTAAACACTGTTTAGTAATAATACAATAATAAATACTGCCAAAGCTGTTACCACTAGTCACAACATCTATAAGCAAACATGTTAAAAAATGCAGAGTGTGTTCCAGTTGGTTGGTGCTTACCTAGGTATTAGGCCAAAACTGCAAAGCCACAGTTGATAATAGTTTTTTGCTGGGTTTCTTTAACTTGCAAAGGAAATTGTGCAATTAAGTGTATGTACAGCAGTTCTATGTAATGGGGAACTTCACCCAAGAGATCTGGTCGTAGGTCTTGAAATCACTGGAAATCTTTTTAGTCCTGCACAGCTACTGAACCCTCCATTTATAAACCAGACCCAGAACACACATCCAAGCTTTCTATCCTGTTTCCGTGCCATAGTGCTTTGTAGGGACACAATTTAATTTCCTTTGAACTTGAATTCTCCTTGACTACAGGAAACATTGACTGGGATCCTGCCTTTAAAAACACCGAAGTAAATGAGCCACTATGCTCAATCACAAATTGCCAGGCCTTTGTTATCTGAGCTGCTTTTAACATAAAGATCCCTTACCTGAAAAAACCACTCTTATTTGTCAAAGCTCTTTTCAGAGATGGAGGGATAAGTCTTGTCAGAGTCTTCAGCAAGGCAGCGTACAGATAAAACTTGCTTGTGAGATGGCAGATGGAGGTTACAGTCTTCTTTGACTCAAGAGAAGGAAGAATTCGACCGTGGCTCCTGCACACTACATTAATATCCTAACCACTGGGCTTCTGACTGTTTTGGATACCATGGTGAAAAGTCTTGATGTCATCCCAAGCCAGATGGGGATTGTACTGTAAATCTCCAGTTTTTTTAGGCTGGGAGAGAGTTTCTCACTTCAAATAATGAGCTGCTTTTACTGAAAGAACCAATTAGGAATGCGCTCCTGCCAATTTTAAGTTATTTTCCTTTGCACCTAAAGATTGAGTCTGGAAAAAATGTTTTTTGATGTTGCACTTTGGTTATACTGCCTCTCTGCAGTGTAACCAAAGTATCGTATAAATACCTTCTGCCTTGAAGTTTATGGGGACTTTACTTTGAGGCTATATTGACCCCTGACATCAGGACTCTGTTGTTGAACTGAACTTGGAAAAGCGGTTGCAGAACACAGGGAGTGATAAATGCGGTAAAGAGGTTTCGACTAGTGTATCCCCATCACTGGAGCCCATCTAGTGAAGGCCAGTAATTCTGATCCGGATGAAAAGAACAGGATGATGGGGGGAGACAAAACCAAGAAGCAAACAGGCTAATTAATGATACCCAGCTCATTAGTAAACTTTTTAAAAAGAGAAAAACACAAAATCCTTACTCAAGGTTCCCTGGTGGGTCTTACTTTCTGTGTTCCTTCTGGAATGCAGCTGCCTTCTAGATAAAGACCCCTTGTGTTATGCCATATTAAATGTTTCTGATGCATATTCATCATCAAGAAGCTTATCCAAGCTTTTTTAGGAGTCTTCATTTCCACTGAGAGGTGCGTGGCCTGTAACTTCATCTTTTCATGACAGTTAGCACCGCAAAAGTAAATGATTCAAGTGTATTTGTGGTGGTGTTTGCAGAAACAAATCCAACAGATCCTTCTTGGGTCCTTAGTAACTCTCAGCTGCTGAGTAATAACCGTGTTTTGGGGGGTTTCAATGAAATACCACTTCATGTTTCAAGGTGTGGCAGGACAAGGGGGAATGGATTAAAGCTAAAGGAAGGAAGGTTTAAATTAGATATTAGGGGGAAGTTTTTTACAGAGAGAGTGGTGAAGGGTTGGAACAGGCTTCCAGAGAGGTGGTGGGTGCCCCATCCCTGGGGGTGTTCAAGGCCAGGTGGGCTGGGACCCTGGGCAACTTTGTGTAGATCCAGGCCTGGAGGGTGGTGGCCCTGCCTGTGGCAGGGGGGTTGGAGCGCTGTGATCCTTGGGGTCCCTTTCACCCCCGACCAGTCTGTGATTCTATAATAGGGAAACCTCAGTATGCAAATCAACCAAATTCTTTTGTGCTGATGAGAAATTGTTTTACTTTTTAACGAGACAAGAAATGCTGAAGTAGAGTCATGTTACACATTAAAAAGGAGCAGTATATTTGTTAACCAAACTTAGCACCTTGAGATGAGACTGTGGAGGGACAGAATTACTCCCTGCAATGCAGCCTGGTGGCAAAACACTGGGATGTTCTGGTTCTCAAATAGCTCAGAACGGTTGGTTCTACTTTGTATAGGTACATGAGCTGTTGGAAAGGGATGGTTGGTCTTAAACCGACTCTGGCACGGTCCCAATGTTCATTTTTGCCTCGTGCTTATCCATTACAGCAAGGGAATGGCACTGACGTGTGAGCATCCCCGGTCTCCACACACTCCGGCCCCTCTGACCACAGGGTTTGTCGGTTGTGCTGTTTGCTGCCGTCCAGGCATCTGAGGTGGGAAACAGTTTGAGACTCGTCCTTTTCTTCTCTCCTTGATCAGTGACCTTTCACTGTGACGTCTTTAAACATCTGTGACTTCTCCACAGGAACAGCATGCTTGAGGCGGCTGCCGCGGGGCGCACAGCCCTAACGCCCGAGCCGGCGCCGGTCTGAAGACGCTGCTTTATGTGCCCGTTGAGACAAGGTCCCTTTGCTTGGGCCCCGCGGCAGGTCCCGGCGCTGGCTCAGCCCGCGGTGCGGCGGGTGCCTGTGCGGGCAGCGGCGCCGGCCGGTGCGGGTAGCGGCGCCCCGACTCTGTCCGACAGATGGCGCCAAGTCACCGCCAGGCCTTCCTGCCGTCCGCGCTGCCGGCGAGGCCGGGGCAGGGGCAAGACCTCGGGTGGGCCGCGACAAGCGGCCGGGAAGCTAGCTCCCGTGAAGGCGGAACCCCATGGGGTTCGGGGTTTGACCTTAGTACGGTGAAACGTTCGCCAGAGGCTGGGCGCAGAGCTTGCA
>VZTU01003005.1:237046-247225 GCA_013400835.1 Zapornia atra | reverse complement strand
GGGGGAGAGAAATGCTTTTGCAAAGAGTGACTTAGGTGTGAGATTTTTATCCTTCTGTAGTCATTTAGAACCACCAAATCAACTTTTGCAGTTGCTGATCAATCTCCAGTCTTTTTCCTGCATGCATCTTTGCTGAAGATAAAGGTCTTGTAAAGAAAATTTAGGAGGCAACTTGCTGATGTTGATACAAAGATACAATAGAACCTGTCTTGTTCTCCTAAACTAGTGGTGCTAGCCTTGGAAGATTTGGCTGGCTATGACAAAGAGGGTGCTGCTGTACTGAGAAGAAAGTTGACGCGTTATTTTTCTAGTTCTAACAAAACTACAAACCCTGTTCATTTCCCATTGTCAGTAACTGCAAATAAACATGGCTAGCAAAGTTGGACTGCCTTGACACTGCTGGTGTAATCACCCATGCTTATGTACATGGGTGCATGCAGATTTGCACACCTCCAAAGAGGTTTCGTAACGTGAAGTAGAACCCCATTTATAACATAGGAGGTACTTGAAAAAGATCAGCATGTTTGTTATTCTTTTTCCTGAAGCTGCAACACACTGTGGCTGCAGGGATAGGATTCACAATTACAAGGCTGTAAACCAGCAAGGAATGTAGGCTTGTAAGGCGCTGCCCAGTGACCAAGTCCAGTTCCCTGTTATCACATAAACCCATATTTTAGAATTCCCTTAATGTACTTACAAATCTCCACCATGTAGCTCGTTTTTCTATTTTGTCCTATTGCTTGTATCAGGGAGTTTTTCCAGACACTCACTTATTAAAAACTTACAAACTTCTTCCTAATTTCCTGCTTGAACACATGTGCATGGCTAGTTTGGACTGGCTTGCTCTCATGTCAGCATTGTCTTTTAGCTTTGCCAACATTCTTGTGTGTCCCTGATATTTATCCCATCCCACCCCCCTTTTCATCATGTGCTTTAAGAGAGCAGTCACATAACAATCCCCCTCTTGCTGCCGCAACCTCCACTCTGCTAGTTTAAACAAGCCTTACTTTTGCTCGTCTAAACAGATCAAATTCTTTCTAGTTTCCTGGCTGCCTGTTCTGCTCTTCATCCCAATAAGCCTGTTCCATACCTGCATCCTGTTGAATTTGCTTCTTCATACTCCTGAATAATCAAAATAGCATGTGGTATCTCAGAAGGCCTCCTCATAGGAGCAGTACATCTGTATTGCGAACGTAGGGCGATGTTCTAGGAGCATACTAATGTTACTGATTTTTTGCTGCCTTATCACATCACTGGCTTACAGAATCGTGTGAGTGACTCTTTCTTCTCTTTGTGTGTCATGGCAAATACATTAAAGATCGCTGCTGTTATTAGTTCCCGTGTATATCATCTACCTTCTTGTGGTTTTAGATTTCACCCATGTCTTACTTCAGCCCCAAAGTCATCTTGTTTTTTTTTCCAGTATGATATTCTCATTCCCTTCAACACCTCTCACCTTTTCACCAGCAAACTTCATGAGGTTATGCCCATCGTTTGTGCCATGTGTGGACACAATACCATTATTTTTCCCCCAGACTCATCCTTGAGAGATTCATTAGTGAGCTTCTCACTAAACAATTCCCTTTTGAACACATCTCACCATTATATCCTCCTTAGCTCTTCTTGTTTATGCGGTAAGCTGCTTGAGGTTAAACTAATAATTTGCCACATGTAATAAATGCTTCCCTGAAGTCTGTATAGATTACAGTTTGCATCTAAGAAGCCAGTAATAAAAGAAGAATGTTGAGTTAGTTTGGCATGATTTAGCTTCATAAACTTTTTAGGATTTTATACCATTTCCATTAATCTTTAATTACAGTAACCTTCAGAAAGCTTTTTTTATGTTTAGACAAATTTTGAGGTCAGTCTAAAAAGCCTGTAACTGCTGACACCGCCTTTTCCCTCCATATACCTAGGTGCTTCATTTCTTATCATCTTGATTCTAGAATTAATAAAACATGCTTGATTTGCAGTACTTAGTCCACTCGGTGCTGGTTTTGTTGGAGTGAAGGCTGCTTTTGTGACTGTTACATATTCTTCTCAGACACTTTTCCTGTACGTCTTTGTAGCCATGTGGGTTTCTCCACAAGATAATAACAGGGACTGAATTATTAGTTGGGGGATTCCATCCCAACCCCATTTTAGTGCTGATGGCTATGATCACAGTACAACCCGTTAAGCTGTAGATAAACAGACATGCAGGCATGTGTGAAATATTTAATTGCCACTTTCTTGCTGCAGTCCTGTGCTTGCTGTTTCATGAAGCGTGGTCAGCGCAATTCCCATACTCAGAATGATTTTATTTGCATTTAGCAACAAATACTGCTGATGCTAATATCTGTCTCCCTTAAGAATTTAAAAAGAAAGCTTATTAAACCATTTTCAGTTCATCAGCTCCCTGTAGACAAGAGTGTTTAAACCCTGCCTGGTAATATGTAAATACGTATATATATATATATATATATATACATAAGTGCATGGCAGTATGAGGTTATCTCTATGTATTAAAAGAGCTGTTCCAGAATATGTTATGATTCCTTGAGAATAAAGGAAATTAAATACTTTTTCATGTATAATAGTTATTACAAAGATGAGGATTCTCTATGCTTCTCAACTATCCCTGATTACAAAAGCAGGATCTGTCCACTCCTAACTTCATAGTTGGTTTCTTCTTTTAAGAGAACTTAGTTACTAACCTTTGATAGGGAAGTATGGCAGAAAGCTTGCAAATATCCTCACCTGCAGCATGCAGGCATCATCTTCTAGACCTGACCTTTGCAAAGGAAGCCTGCTAAAAATTTAGGAGTTAGGGAAAGATCTGAAGCATCGTGCTTCAGCACCATAAGGGAGAAAGATACTTATATGATTTTTTTTTTAAATTGGGGACCCAAATGAGTACTTCTGGAATATATATTTTACCATGAGTACTTTTGGAATATATATTTTAGCATGAGGCATTCCCTTTCCTCATGTCTTTGGTATCAGACTAGAGTCTAGCTGTGTGGTGGTGTTTAAACAATACATCCGGGCACATGAGTTTGACCCATTTTGGTTAAAAATGGCAAATTTGGGAGTTGTAGATCACATGAGTTACTCTTGTCTATGGGGAGGGGATCCAGGAGGAGGGAAGGAAGGAAAAAAGCCTTCTCTATTTTAAAATATCTGGTTTAGTTCTAAAAACATCTGAAAATGTGGGTCAGTTGTTGCAGTTTCTATTAATTCCAAATGCACACTCCAGTCTGTAAGTGTTAATAGGGGGAAAATAAATACAGAAGCCTAGATTATTTTTTGCTTAGATTTCTGTTTTATCATTCCCATGGAATTCTCCTGGTTTCTCTTAATCATTGGAAAATAGATTTATAGTAGGTGAACTGTCTCTCGGAAGAAAAAAGCACAGACAAATGCTCCTTTATGCTATGGATAAAGCACTTTTCAAAGGCAATAAAAACATGAAGAATAAGGGAAAAACTCTCCTCTCTCATTTCATCCTTCCCTCCCTCTTTCCCTCCAAGCCACTACATTAATTAGCTGTCTGACTGATTACTCAGTCAAGGACTTTAGAGATCAATGGTGACAGTAGCCAGGCAGGTAATTTAGAGGGAAAAGCAGTAAAGTAATGCTCTAATGTCTTTCTGAGAATGAAGTGTGGTCTACTTGTGTCAGCAGAACAGACAGAGAGGAAAGTTATACAGAGAAACACGCTATTGAGTTTCGGTTCTTCTGTGACAAATTACCTGCAAGTGTATTCCTGGGATTTCATTAGCCTCTAATTGGAAGCAAACAAACAAAGCATTTATTCCTTTGAATTTTAGTATTTTAAGTACCAGTGATGTGCTTAGCAGGGTATTAGACAAAGGAGGAAATGCAGGCTCTCCAAGCAGCTCACATCTGAAATAAATGAGCAGTTCCAAAGGGACTGGGAAACCCTGAGGAGAATTCAACTTGTGAGCACTTTTTTCTTTGATATGTTTCTCAACTGCATTTTTGGTGATGCAGATGAGAGTTACGAGCTTTAACAGCTAGAAACCAAATTTAGAGGGGGCTGCACCCCCCCCTCCCCAGAGGATAAATAAGAACATGTGCAGTATTAGCGCTGGTTAAGACTTTAGCTGTACATTCAGTGGTTGCTGGTGTGTTGTCATTGCCTGGTTTGTGTGACTGAGTTCATCCCTTTGCCACAGCCCCGATGCTCACTGAACTACACTACAAACCAACTGAAAAATTCATTAGGTGATACAGACCTATTTATCACATATTTCGCTTTTTGGGGGTTTTATTTCTTTCAATTTCCTTAGAGGATAACTCTGAAATTTCCCACCCTCTGGATAGATCAAGAATATTTGAAGACCATTTATCAGATTGTGTTGTCTATCTGTGGTTGGTTGGCCAAGTCTTTGTATTTCCTGACTTGATGAGCCTTTAAACACTCCAAGCATGAATACCCCAAATTTGATTTCTCTGAACACAGAAGCATGCAGGTACTCCGCTGAGGTTTTGAACAAGTTGCTTGTTCAGCTGTTTGCAGACTTTTCAGGCAGGTAACAGCATGGCCTAGAGAAGATCACTAAGGAGAGAATTGTTAAAAAATAATTTAAAAAGAAATTATTCCGAGAAAATATTCTGTAATATTTGCACCATTCTGCAAAACAATGGATTGCTCTGAAGTTTCTAAACCCTAATTCTGTTCTTTTTTATTGAGATGAGGCTGGAATACTCAGCTTCCATTAAGTTTATTTGACCTGTATAGGTCAGGAAAGATGCAAGTCCTCCCCCCAAAACGTGTGGTTTTAATTTGAATGTACATAAGTACGCTAGATTAGCCACTCATTGGAGTGTCATTATCCCAAATCCAGAAATAGATGAAAGTACTCCCAGTTGTTATTGCCTGCCAACATAAAACTTACTTTAGGATTATATTGTCAATAGCGTGGTCTTGCTAGGGTTTTGGTTAACTAATGCTAAAGAGAAAAGCTAAGGAATGAGATCAGCAGCCTTTATATAAGTAATAGTGAATGTGGGTAACATTTTATTTTCTCAATCAGTTGTAATAGCTCCCTACAGAAATATACTCCTGACTGGAATACTAATGGACTTCTACTTCTTCTGTCAAAACTAAATCCTTTAGTTGAACATTTCCCCCCCCCTTTTAGAGAGACTGCTATGGGGTCAAATTGTTCAGACTCATTTTATTTATTTTATTTATTTCTTTATCCCAGCTCGTGCTGGCACTTGTGAGGCAGAGTCACTGTGAGGGTCCCAGTCCTGGTCCCTGCTGGCAGCCTGGTTTGCTCAAACCCACAGCGAGTTTGTCGTTAACGCCTTGTGCAGGGGTTTGGCCCTTTGCGGCAGCTAATATCTGCGGATGGCTGTGTTGCTACCAAGTAATGGGAGAGGGGTCAGAGGGCAGAAATGCTCAGAAAGAGAGAAATGAAGCAGGAATTTCAATTCAGAGCTAATGGATGGGGTTTGGAGGCTTCTATTAGCAGAAATTATCACTGTATTAATGTATTTCAGGCAGCATTTTTTACAGTTGAATATGGTGTTATTTTCCTAGTTATCCGTTCCCTGACAAGTGGTTATAATCAAAGCTGTCTGTGAGCACTATTATCAGAAACTTACTATTATGTGCTGTAGGAAAAAAATATCAGGGAACGATGCAGTGCCAGAAAGCTATTATCTGTTTTAAAGATCTAGTGCAGCACCAAGTATTTATTTATATACTACTTTTACTTCCTGTGGAAGAAAATAATTCGAATTTAATTTTCTTGTCTTACCCAACTGCTTTAGAAAATGTACCTCCTGAAGTAGGTCCATAATTATGATTAACAGCATGGGCTAGATCCTCAGTTGCTGTAAATTAGCGTTCCCCCATTCATTGCAACGGAGCAATGCCAGTTCATTGCAACAGAGAAAGCTTCCAACGGCCTTGGTGTGCTGCTTTGCATCTTCAAGGGTATTAACAAACCTCCTTTGATACATAGAGAACTTACTCTGTTTGGCCAGAACGAACTTTAAAAAGGGATAAATCTACCACCGTGTTCCTAAAAGTCTTTAAAATTATCTTGTAAGCAAAATTAATCCTTTTGGTACATGCTGTTGATGAATTAAATCAACACAACTCCTATTGCTCTGTCACATGGTCTGGCTTTGTGGACCAACTTAATTTTCTTCTTAAATTTCACATTAGCCATATACTTAAAAATATTACTGCAATTCTAGTGTAGCTCTTACTGCTTATTGTGGAGGAAGGAACTCTGGTGAGACAACACAGAAAGGAAGTAATTACCGAAAAATGTATATATCTGCATAGCTGACTATGAAACATGAATAAAAGAAAATAGATTTTGAGGATTTTGAGGTTAAGGACATGAGAAAGCAATAAAAAAATCCTACTCTTCAATTAATAAGTCCTCAAGAAGGGTAAAGACTGATCAGGTTAATTTGAGCAACAGAGGAATCAATACATTTTAAAAAACATTCTCTAATTCAAGCTGGTCTGCCACAGTCTCCATCCAGTTGGTGCTGATGAAAACAATGGTCAAAGACTAAGACTAGTGAAGAGGAATTCAGAATTCCTGAGTATGCACTGATAGACAGTTCACATCTGAAAACAGGTACTACCCCCACAAAATCTTTCCAAATCTCCCTTTCTCAGCATCCCCTCTTTTTCATCTTACACCTGGGAATTGAACAAACAAAGTCCAAATAGGTTTTTGGAACAATCCTAAATCAGGGATACTGTGAAGACAAATGGTAAATGTCTTTTACCCCAGCTGCTAAGTTAATTACTGTAATGGGAAACATCTTGAGAGAAGCATTACATATGGTTATTAGCAATTAACCCACCACTCCAAAAATCACAATTCCTGCTAATAACAGAACACAGCACAGCCTTCCTAATTACGATCTCTGCACGAAAATTTCTTTCAATCAGAAGGGAATGTTAAATCCTGTAACTAGCTACGATTTAAAAAGGCTGGAAATAGAGATATTGAGGATTAGGAAAATGAAAATAGAAGAGGGGGGTGTCTTACTGACTCAAAGTTGTGGGCACGCTCATGTGTGCTTGGGGGTACACAACAACTTCCATGACATCTTTGTAGGAGGATAAAATCATAAATGGAAATTGAACTGTTAATGGGGAGGGACATACACTTTAAGATGGAGATGGGACTCAATGAGAGAGAACTTTGGTGTTCATGGTCCAGACAGTTTTGTAAACAAGTGGCTTGCACTGGAATCTGGCAGAACAACTTTCTAATTAACAAGAGATGAGAATAATGAACATTATGTATTTTCCATCCTGTAGAAAGTCCTTCAGTGCTACATGGAAGGCATGAGCTGGTTTTTTTTCTGCCCATTTGTATTCTATACAATTGGATTAGATGATAGCTCACCCTCACAAAGCCACCAAGGGGAATCGGTACTCTAGCTGCTCAGTTCAAAAAGCTGGTTTAGCAGAGCAAGACACAATTTAATTTACTCCTTTCACCAATCAGGAAGGGAAATATTTTGTCAACACATTCAGTGCTTGGTGTGGTGGTGGCCATGACGTGGTTTGTAGGTATCAAGATCAAAGATGCACAAGTTGTAGAGCAAATGAGTTTTGTGACAGTAGGCATGTGTCTAGTTGTTCGTGGCAGGGATTTGGAAGATAAAGGAGTCACTAATGCTGGATCCAGTACCCTTTCTTCCTGACGTAGCCCACTGTTACCACTGTAAGAACTAGAATAAATGGATCTGGTTTTACCTCTGTATTATCTGTGTCAGGTCTGAAGATTTAACTGACTTGGGCACAGTTGGATCAATTATCCCAATAGGCTTTTGAAGTGGCTTTCACAGACGCTGGTTCCCTGCAACTCTTGTGTGAATTGTCCCATTAAAGCCAAGAGCTTTGCAGGATATTCTCAATTAAAACACAGGATAAAACATCGGATAATATTTGTAAGAAGTGCACGTGGCACAGACCAGGTTTACATTCCAGTTCAGAACATCAGTGCCACAGTTGCTAAAGCAGATTGCAAGGAGATTGTACACTGCTCCATCTTCAGAGCTCAGCTGCAGCTGTGGTTTGCTGGATGGTCCCCAGGCAAAGGGCTCACGTGGCTTTCACTGAGTGACATACTCTGCACATCAGTACCTCCCAATTTCCACACTGCTGCTCTGTTATTCTTAATAACTGGGTGAAATCCATGTTGTGCATAATTTTGTAACAATAACAGGCTTGAAAACTCAGGACAGAGTCAACCTCCCCAAGCATCCAGCCCAGGTGAGCTGAGTTGAGTTTTACCCAGGTGAGCTGAGTTAACCTGGGCTGTTCACACACCACCTGACATCACTCCCCCATAAAAGGGGCTGGTTGGGGAGGGGTGCTCCTGGTTCCTCAAGGGTAGTCTGAGTATGGCTGGAGTGTGGTTAGTCATTGTGTTGTGCAGCTCTCTGTAATGGTAAGGTACTCTGTGTTATCATTGGATGTGAGTGCAATTGGCTGTTTTTAATCTACTACTTTCTCTTCTGGGAGTGAGTGAGCGTGTGGCCCTCAGCCACTGCTTGGGGCTGAACCACAACAGTTCCTTAGGGTGGAAAAAATGTGTTTTTGAAAGACTAGTTTACTTTTCCTGCAAAAAACAGCTGAGCAATAAGATCTTTTTCTATTTTGCCATGATCCTGAAAATAACCCAGGTTGGGATGACCTCTCAGGACAAAACTACCACTCAGCCTTTACATAACAGAGGTCAATTATTTTATGAAGACAGATCTTTAGGAGCTTAAGAAGAAAAATTATTAGAAAGCTATGTGCTCTGCAGGGGGCAATGAGACTAGCTCAACACAAGGTCCTGCAGAGCTAAAACTACTCCAGATGCAGGAAAGGCTTAGCTGTTAGGTGGAAATTTCAGGGTATGGTTAATCTGCTCTAAAGTCAAATAAGGGCTATACATTTTTTTTACCATGAAAAAGAAACCAGCTGATAAAATCTCAAGGGGATTATGTCAATGCAAGCTTCAAAGCAATGGGCCATATAAAAACAGCTTTCTTGCTATGATTGGTAAATATTTATTGACTTTAGCAAAGTTCTTGGAAAAAAAAACCCCATACAGGAAGCTGTGCTCATAAAGTGTGTGTGATGGAGAAGCCAGTGTGTCTTGTTGCAGGACTGAAAGGGAGACAAATTAATGGTCTGTAAAACTGAGCCCAAGCCCTAAGCATGAGGATGTTGGTGTACCACCGCAGTTCTTCCTGTCACAAATTTGTACAGGAGCTAATATGGAGCAATTAAGACCAAGCCTGTTCCACTGGAGTGGAAGGCAATTGCGGTTGTCTTTAGCATCACCTGGCACAGGGCCCATCTGCTCATTCACAGCCCAGTGGTGGTTAGTCACAGGTTCCTGAAGATGGGAAAATCATCGTGTAATGGACCCGGGGTCCTGCATTAGATCATAAAATGCATTAGCATAGTAACATTTTTCATTTGCTACTGTGCACAGTTCCCTTTCCAGGTCAGTTGCTCTCCCTTCTCTCCCCAGTAGCAGGGGAAGAGTTGCTTTCTGACAGCAGTAAAGGTCTGGAGAGATCATGAAGAGGAGAGAATGGTCTAGAGGATAGTGCATGACTCTAGGAATTAGGAAATCACTCCTTGGTTCCCAGCTTTACATTCTGGCTGTTCCTAACTCGGCATAGTGGTGGTGTCCCTCTCTCCCGATGCTGAATGCATCTATTTTCACGGCTGCCTCTTTGGAGTGCTCAGATGTGATTGCAATGGATGTCACACACAGAACAAAGGAGGACCAGAAGGAAGAAGAGAAGCCAAGATACGCCTCTCACAGCTTGGCATCCTGGAGCGGCGGGGAGAGGGAGCAGGGAGCGGTCAGCTCACCTCCGGGACCTGGTAACCCTCAAAAACACGAGGCTGCGCGCAACCTCATCTATTATTCAGTGCAAACAAGTCCCTCCTCACCCCCGCCTCTCTGCGCTGTACCCAACGGGAATTCAGGCCGGGAGGAAAGTCCCTGCAAAGGAGCAGATCCACAGAGCACCGTAGGCGAGGCGGTGAGTACGCGGGCGGAACCCCGGTGGTGACCGCTCCCGGGCGAGCAGCCCCTCAGCCGCCCCCCGGCAGCGAGCACCGCGGCCCTGCGCCCCGAGCAGCTCGGGGAGCGGCCGGGGGCGGGCGGGGGGCGG